>RJWM01002678.1:0-124776 GCA_004363535.1 Dasyprocta punctata
CCAACAGATGCTCTGCTTTCTCCCCTCCTCCTCCTCCTCCACTCCTCCTCTCCTTTTCCTCCTCCTCCTTCTCCTCCTCCTCCTCCCTTCCTTCTCTCCTTCTCCTTCTCCTCTTCTCTTCCGCCTCCCCCTCCTCCTCCTTTTTTCCTCCTCCTCCCCCTCTCCCACCTTCTCTTCCCCTCCTCCTCCTTCTTCTCTTTCCTACAGCACCCTGTCCTTCATATCTGTCTTTAAGGTCCTTCTCTAATACGAAGGACAGTGTTTCTCCATGGAAGCACTTTCCATGTCTTCTATGCTAAGATCAGTGCTCTAGAAAGACAGTGCATCTTATCAACTGGTGCACCACCTGGCTGTCAACACCTGAGACACATGTCTGCTTCACTGCTGTGCTAGCTCCCTGCCGCTCCCATATTTTACCAGATATTTAGCAGGTACTCATTAAGTCGACCTGGACTCCCAACTTGAGCTAGCCACGCCTGCACGCTACTCACCATTTCAACAATTCAGGTCAAAGTGCAGCTCACTCAGCAAGCCCTCAACCCAGAGGCCTGAAACATTCCACTCCCAGTGGATGCTGTGCCGCTGGGTGGCGCTACCCACGCCACCCTGAGCTTGAGGCAGGGGGAGGACTGGACTGCCTCTTCTGAGAGAGGCCCCAGTGAGTCTCCAAAGCAGGCCCAAAAGAATCATGATGCAGTCTTTCCTTTAAAATGCAGGGAACTAACTGGTGCTGGAAAGCAGCTCTCCAGGTGACTTAGCAATACCCACAGGACGTGGCTTCCTGTCCTTAAAATGCCCTTATCAAGAGAACCTTGGAATTCCTTTACTGAAGCCCTTCCCCTAACCTCACTCCATGGAGCACAGCCAGCCGGCGTGAGTGTGTGCACATTCTAGACACACTTAACAGTGCCACACCTGCGCTCTCAAAGCAGACACTTCCCTCGTGGGCTATAAAATGTGTTCTTTGGGCAGTTAATTTTGAAACCTTACTAAACTAACAGGCTCTTGGTGAAGTACCGCTTTCACGTAGCTGTACCCAGGAGCCAGGCGTTGCTGGGTGATCAGATGGTTCTCCAGACTCGGGCGTGTGAGATTTTCATAGCTCTTTTCCCAAGACTTTACCAAATCAGTTTTCCAGAAATCCCAGACTTAAGGAGCTACTAAGAGGCAAAGTGCCTGGAGACGCCCCCACACACACACAACACCCCCGCAGGGTCGCACAGGTCTTTGGGGTAGAGATGAATGGCAAAGATGAGTTTTCCCTTCTTTCCCGAGGAAGCCCAAGAGCTGGGCCAAGCATGGCACGTTTAAGAGGCCCGTCCCTGTGGACGGTGCAGGCCTCAGAGCCCAGCAGCCCAAGGTTGACCCGCCGGGCCATCCGGCCGGAAACTCCGAGGGCAGGAGCGGGGTGGCTTTCCAGGTGCAAGGACCCGAGGATCCCCTGCCGCAGCGGTGCAGGCTGGAGCAGCGCAGAGGGGCCACTCAGGGCTGCGCTCCGCCATTGGAGCTTCACCGGAAGCCGAGTGAAAAACTTACAGGAGCCACCCCAAGGCGGTTTCCAGACCACACGCTTGCGTGCTTTGGTGCGATGACCCTGACATTAAGGTTAACTCTCTTCAGCAGTTGCAACAATGTGACGGCGGCTGCCAAAGAGGTCGAGACGGGTCCCTTCAGAAAAGAAAGAGTCATTTCTCATAGCCTGCCTGCCTCGTTCCTCCTGTCCTACCTACTCGTGTGTGAGTGTGTGTGTGTGTGTGTGTGTGTGTGTGTGTGTGTGTGTGCGTGCGCGCGCGCATCTATTCTGCCTGGCGCTCAGAGCCTGCTGGCTATAAAGCTCAGGCCTGGCCTGGCCCTAGATTCGCACTCCGGCCAGCGCGGTGAAGGCGGGGCCTGGGCGGGGCCGAGCGCAGGGACCGCCCGGGCGCGGGGCGCAGCCAACGAGCGCACCGGAGGGCGGGCCGGGGCGGGCCGGCGCGGGCAGCGCGGCGCGGGCTGTGACAGGCGCCCGACGCGCGCTGCAGGTGGCAACTTGGAGATACCGCTGCGGGAGGAGCCGGGTCTGGCGGCCCCTTGCATCCTCCGGGAGCCCTTTCCTGCCGCCGACCGCGCGCCCGGGCCGGGAGAATCCGGGGGAAGGAGCCGCCGCGCGGGGACTGCGGAGCCGCGCTGCCGGCCGCCCTTGCGCTACTTTTACTCTTTCTTCTCCGAGGAGGGTTGTGCCAGGGAGCCGGGAACGGGCTCCGGGAGGCGCCGGCGAGGGAGGCTCCCGAAACCCAGGTGAGCGCCTTTCTTCCCGGTGCGCATCTTCCTCGGGCACGAGACTCAGGCCCGGGGCTCTGGACGCCCCGTGGGCAGGGACCGGGCGCAGGCGCCTGTCCTTGGCTCGAGGTCGAGCGACGAAGGGGCGAGGCTGGCCCGGCTGACATCGGCGAGGTCTCCTGGGCGGGCGCCCTGAGGCGAGGGGCTGGCAGAGAGGCGGCTCGAGGCGGCCGAGGGCTGGCGCCCCGGCTGGACTTGGTCCGATCACCCCAGTGCGCCGGGCTGGGGCCGCGGCAGGAGCCGGGCGCGGCGCGCTGAAATCCCCACCCCAGTGAGCGGCGCGCCGGGCCCGGCGAGCTCACAGATCTCCGGTCCCGCGGAGCCCCGGGCCCTGGAGGACGTCATCCCTCTCCGCTCCCGCAACTCCTCCTCCGCCCCTCTCGCCTCCACCCTACGCGCCCGCCGCTAAGCCTATTCGGAGACTCCGTGCCAGGGCCAACGCGCGCAGTGGTGGCCGCTGTCACTGCCTTCCCCGCCCTCGCCGAGTCGGGGCGCCCTGGGGTCCGCTCCTGGCCCCGGCAGCCGAGCTGTGTACAGGAGACGGGTCGGGCCGACCAGTCCTCTGCGCCCGGGGCCTGCGCCGAGCGCGGACTCGCTCTTCAGCGCTCCCTCGGTTCCATCCTCTCCTCCGGCGCTGGGCAGAACCTCGGAAGCCAGACCTTGCTCGCCCTGGGGGCGCAGGGTGGGTTGGGGTGGGGGTCCTAGGAAGATGCGAGCCTCGGAGATGGGGCAGGACCTCCGCTTGCGTCTCGGCATTTGCGTCCCTGCCTTCCGGTACTCCGTGACCCCGACCTCGAAGCCTGGGTTCTTGGCGCGGAAGCAGGAGCGCGCGGGTGTGAGCGCGTGGGATCCTCGGGAGGCCGCGGCGCGGAACCCGCTTCTCCTGCCCCGCCGAACCGCAGGGCCGCGCCCCCTCGCCTCCTGCGCGCTACTGCTCCAGCGCCCGCCCCCAGCCTGGCGCGCCCGGGGTGGGTTCCGCTGGCCGGAGGCTGCGGGCTGCACGAGCGAGCGAGGCTGTAGTTCAGAATCTCGGCGACGGGGGCCAGCTCCCCGCGGCTCGGTGGACAGGACCTCGGCTGGAGGTCAGCAGAGACGGGGCCGCGTACCCCGGAAGCCAACTGGGCGCCCCCGACTCCCTGCTCGGAGGCCAGGCGGCAGGGGCGTGCGGGGTGGCAGGAGGCGCGATGGAGCTGTGAGTGCCGGTGCCCCCCGGGGCTGCGGTGCGCTCCAAGTTGGGACCCGGCGCCCAGTTGCGGCTTGGAAGCGGAGCCAGGCGGCGCGGTCAGACTCGCGATCCGCGGCCGGCCGGGCTTTCACTTTCCCTCTGCGGAGGAGCCGCGCGGGGAAGGCGGTGTACAGGCGGCGAAGTCCCCTTGGGCGTGAGGGCTGCGTTCAAAGGAGCAGAACGCCAGGGTCTGTCTGGTCTCGGCGAGGCGACACCCCCGACTCGTTCCGCAGGGCTGGGCCACCGACCCCTGAGACCCGGGTTTGAAAGCGCGCTGACCCGGCCCTGGGCGGCCGGCGGGAGACGCGCGCAGTTCCCTCCGAGTGCACTGGGTGAAACCCGGCCCGGGAGAGCAGAGCGCTGGAACGCACGGAATGGGTGGAAGTATCAACCACTGTAAAGCCCGAGTCTAATCCTGGTTTACATCTGAGTCTCTGTGCCTAGGAACCGACTCTAATCTGGTCTGGCACGGTGTGCGGGGGCGTGGGAGTGGGGGACCCACGGGAGCGTTTCTTGTGACAGTCACTGGGGGGCCTGGGGTCCCGGCAGACTTTGCCCACCCCAAGCCGAAAAGGTGCAGGCCACCGGACGGTCGGGGCGTAAGTGTCTACACAGCATGGAACAGGGACGGATTCCTTCGAGTTCTTTTTTATTTTGATCCGGCCTTGGTCCTCGTGCCTCCTGATCATCCCAGGCATTCCCGGATGGGATCAGGCTCAGTCCCGGGCTGGAGCACTAGGTTCCAAATCCAACAGGCTTCTAGCGTGGGCTGAACCTGAGGGAAACGTGCTGTGTACTGAGGAGCAGAGATACCGAGCGCGCCTGGCCCATGACCCTGAACCCTGACCTTGGGGTGACCCCGATCTCTGAAGACAGGAAGGGCAGTGCGGTCCTCCTCACCCTGCCATCCTGGCCTGGCACATAATAGATGCTCAGCGCTGACAGGCTGGTGTTAAAACACGGGCCTGCAAAATCACTTAGTAAGTTCTAGGATGGATCGTCATTAAAATCAGGATATCGATCTAATGATACCAGTGGGTTTGAACGCTAATGTGCCTCGTCGATGTATATATTTGAATTCTTTCTGATTGGTGAAACCACTTCAAATGAGGAGGCGCTTAAGCCGCTAGGAAATTTAAGAATAATAGAGTGACACAGTTGCATGTTAAAAGCCTTCTAGAAAGGCCTCTAAAAATAGGGCTCTCACTACTTTCAGAAGTACAGAATTCAATTTCGTTTTAGATTATCTAGAACACAGGGCGGTGTCCACCGGGTCTGTGCCCATAGGTAGTGCCTCTTCTGATCTGTGGGCTCCAGAGAAGAAAGCAGGAAGGTTTTGGTGCAGTTGCACGGGTAGATGAGAAAGCTACAGTAATCCCAGCGGTGGACCCACAGCAAGAGCGACTGTGCAAAGGCTGCTCTGTGGTTTGGGCTTCGAGGAGGAGGAGGAGGAGGCCTCCGGGAGGGCTGGACAAACAGACTGAGAGGTCCTTGTGCCACCTCCTTGTCCTTCATGCCACCTCCTTCACCCGTGTGCCACCCCCTACCTTCCTCCCACCGTGCCAGGGCCATGCGGTGTCTCAGTGGCCGCCAAACCTCTCTTTTCTCTTGTTCTCCAAACCCAAGAGCTACAGCCTCTTTTCACTACCCACCACCCCAAACCGCTCACTAGCCCCACGGTCCACGGAGCCTTGGCATGCTTTGTCTGGAAAAAAGAAACTAAAAAGATGCAGGAACAGACACAGGGCATGGGTTGTGTAGGATCGGAAGTGTGGGCAGGTTGGCTGTGAATGGTTCATTGAAAAGACCCAGGGAGTGGGGCGTGTCTCGGTGTGCTCTGGGAGGCCACTTCCTCTTCTGTAAGGAGAGAAATGATCTCTGCCTCCTGCTCTGTGAGAATTAATTTATGACTTCGAGTTATCTTAGGTCCTTGGAAGAGAAGCGTGTGACCTAGCACATGCAGAATGTAGTCTTCCAGCTCAGAGCTGGTTAACTGTGAATAGCAAAGAAATACAATGGGAAAGAAGAAACTATTTTCACCGGTATTGCATGTTCTCACTCATCTGTGGAAGCTAAAAAAGTTGATTTCATAAATGGAGAGAGCAACGGGGTACTCCGGGAAGCTGAGACAGGAGGATCGTCAAGTTTTGAGTCCAACCTGGGGCAACTTACTGATGTAGTGAGATCCTCTTTCAAAATTTTAAAAAAATATAAGAAAAATAAGAGAAGAATCCAGTGCCATAGTGCTAGGTTCAGTCCCGAGAATGGTTAGCAGAAGCTGGGGAGGAGCAGAGAGGAAACGAAGATGGAGAAGGGCTAATCAATGTGTACAGAAGTACAGTCAGATAGGAAAGTTAAGGTCTAGTATCTAGCACCACAATAAATAGATACATAAAATGAAGTGGTAGTGTTCCTTAGCACAGTAAGAGGACTGTAGCACATGTCAAAACGGTTAGAAGAGAGCATTTTGAATGTTTCTAATTCCAG
The DNA here is from genome assembly GCA_004363535.1 of Dasyprocta punctata. NCBI lineage: Eukaryota > Metazoa > Chordata > Mammalia > Rodentia > Dasyproctidae > Dasyprocta > Dasyprocta punctata. The sequence goes on from RJWM01002678.1 coordinate 6,032, forward strand.
GAATGACTACTATGTGAGGCAAGAGATACGCTGACAACTGACTATGTCTCCGCATGTTGCGTGCATGTGTCGAAATACCGCACTGCACTCTGCGAATGTGTGTGACTGTTGCATGCCACTTTAAAAACAAGCAAGCAAATGAATAAATGCTTGAAAATATGACTTTTCCTGCTCCAGACTGGCAGTCTCAGGAGGTTTTGCTATAGGCAGTGTTAGCAATGGCTTGTGACTTGTTACTTGACCAGAGAGTCAGAGAGAAAACTGCAAAGAAGAACTTGAGCTGGCCACCTCACTCTGCCTCGGAGAAGGGAATAGGTGTTTTGTGTGTTTTGTTTTAATGCCGACTGAGTAGCACGGGAGGATTTGGCAGTATGAGGATGGTGCGTGAGACAGCCCGCGGGAGGACTGCCCGCATGTGTTCTGATCTGCTCAGGGTCTCATGGGCCGAAGCCACTGCCAGGGACACTATTCCTTGGAAAGAAGGGAAGTCACAGGAGCTAAAGGGTCCTGTGTTAGAATCCCATGCAGTGTGAGAGTGAGGTGCTCGGCGGGTTAAAAGCAGAGGCAGTGGCGTTGGCTGTAATGGCAGGGGGAGGTATTAGAGGAGGTTTCTGTTACAGAGAAGGAACCGCCATCGGAACTGGAGGAAAGATGTTCGTGGGCAGAGCGGTGTGAGGTAACTCGTGTGCGGAGAGTTGCAGCAAAGGAGTGGGAGAGAGCTACCCAGACCTGACCCCTCCCACCTGCTGTGAGCTCACCCTGCGACCTCCAGGTCCACAGAGAGAGACTAGCCACGCGCACAGGTGACGCTGGCCACAGACTGTGCCACACACACACAGAGCCCTGCCCTGGCTCTCAGGTTAAGGCTGCTCCTGGCTCCCAGCTACTGGTGCGGTCCTGACCCGAACTCCTCACCCTTCAGCAGCCATCTCGTCCCAGCTGCCCAGAGGATGGGGCACCCAGCTCTGCAGACAGAACTGCAAAGAGAACCGTCTGCAGTCCCCCTCCAGCCAGTCCATCCTCCCGGCCTCACCCCAGCGCCCCCACACCTGGCCTTGCTTTTCACGCCTTCCTCTTCTGGCAGTGTTCCGATGCAGACACACAGCACAGGGATGTCAGTGGCCACACCGTGGGGGCTCCTGCGGTCACTTCTTTCCTATCGTTTTGTCCCCTGCCCTACCCGGGCCCTGCCACCTCTGGCATGGACCTTTACGCTAATATCCCATCTCACTCTGGCTTCACCTCCACTGGCTTCTGCCTTCAGTTTAATTCTTCTGCAGTGCTGCGTTGATTATATCACTCCCTGTGCCAAACCACAGGCCGCCCCTGCTTCCTAAAGGAAGAGATCGACCTCCTTTAGATCTGTGTCCAAGGCCCGGGGTTCGCCCTCCCACGTCTGCAAGTTCGGGTTATCTCCTGCTGAGCTCTCACCAGTGCCTCTGTTAACCTTCTGCTCTTTCTGCTCCTATGACGTTTGCTATTCCCTGGGACAGAGGTGTCCTGAGATAGAATCCAGAGCTTTGGCACTAAGCCCTTTTCTCTTTGTCATTTTTATTTTGAGACATAGTCTCCCCCAGTTTCCCAGGCCAGCCTTGAACTTGTGATCTTGTCTTGGCCTCCCAAAGTGCGGTGATTATGAGCACACACCACCGGGCCCGGCTGCACGCACTGATTCTTTCGTGTGTCTCACCGATTGAGAGCTGGGATTCCATTTTATTCATCTCTACGTTTGCCAGAGTGGCGCACAGAGTGGGGACCCCACGACATCTTACCCAGCAGATGCCTGTCCGCAGATGTCAGTGGAGGTCCTGACAGAGACGGGTGTCTCACAAACTCAGGCGAAGTCGCTGCGAGGAGGGAGTAGCCTGCAGGGAGCAGGTCCTTACAGGCAGAGTGAAACGCAGACCATTATCGAGAAACTTCAAAAGCCACCCTCTCCAGCATTTGGCTAATTACATAGATAATTTAGGGTTGGAAGAATCTGTAAATTATCAACATTCTTCATTGCAGAGATGAGAATGTAGTCATGTGAGCCCCGCGGAGCTTGCAAAAGCAGAACAGGATGTGGGGAGCCAAGCTGATAGGGACAGCGATGGAGCTGAAAGAGAAGCGAAGATATGCTTGGCAGGGCCTGCACAGTGCTGAAAACACCCAGAAATATGGAGCGAATTCTTTGTTTGGGGCTTTGGGGTTTGTCTGATCTAGAATCACTTTTTCAGGGCTTTTGATCTGGTTGCTATCAAGGCTCCTTGATTTACAAAAGAAAATTATGCATGTATTGAAATGTTTCTGATATAGATAAAACTCTTAATTCAGATTTTTAGAAGGCAAGACTTATGTAATTCCATTTTTTGTAAGAATGGAAAGATGAAGCCGTATCTCCTGTGCACACTAAATATTTGAGGTCAGGCAGAGGAAAAAAATGTTACAAGAAAATCACCAGTTTCCATGTGGAAGCAGCAAGCCCCAACAGTCTCAGACAGACAAGCCTTCAAACTTCAGGTGATAAATGCGCCCTCATCAAATAGTGGTAAATAGCCCATTGCTCATGAGAAATGGCCACATAAAAAACAACGGTAACAACAATAAAATCCACGGTGCATGATCAAGTACCAAGGTTTTGAGTAGAAAGGAGTCAGGTAATTTATTATAGAATTATATAGTCAAGTCTTTCCTGGAACGTGAGAGCGTGTACGGCTGTAAGCAATCAAAGCTGTTGTATCCATGTATATGCAGTCGGATGCATGGTATTTATAAAGCTGATGTAACTAACGGAACAGGAATGGTGTCGGCCATCCACAGTGTGCAAATACTGGCCACATATGTGTGAGTCACGTGAGAACATTGTTCTGCACCCAGCCTCCCTGGAGACTTCCTCAGCCTTCCCCCAACTCAGCTTCTTCACTGACAAATGTGACGTAATTCCCTGTATCATTACAAGATAAACGAGAAAAGGAAGAAGGCAGACGATTACATATATATGTGTGTGTGTGTGTGTAAATACAAGATAGATAACTATACTACTAATCCCTGTGAGTTCATCAGGAAAAACAGTTTGTGCTTTCACTGTTTGATTGTTTGATCGTTTTTTTCATGCCTCAATCTTGTAACCTGAACATCTACTTCTAAGATAACAATAATAACTTCCTACTATTTTTTTAAAATTCTGTATCATTTCTACCTTTTGCTTTTTAAAACAAAAACAAAAACACAACAAAACAAAAAAATAGTGAAACAACCTCACAATCATGACTGCCCTTTATGAATGGCAAAGTGAGACCTTCACAATATTTTAATCACCAGTCTGGTCATTTTTTAAAAGGTCAGCATTGTACCATCTTTGTAACCCCATCGTGAAAGTGTTGTATGGAACATTCTCAAGAACTATTCAAATACGAACAGATAATTAATTGGTGGCTCTTAAATAAAAACATTCATTTTCTTTCCCCTCTAATTATCACCAGATTCTGCTGAGCCAATCAATAAGATGAGTTTGTGCATGGGCAAAAATCATTTCGATAAGCTGATAATCTAGATATCTGATTCAAAGACCATTCCTAACACAGATTACTATGGATCCATGTTCTCTGACTGTTGGGTGCCCTTTGTAGGCTGCCCTGTGGGTAAGACAGATCAGCACACATGGGGAATGTTTTCTTGGCTTTTTTTGTTTGTTTGTTTTGCTTTGTTTTGTTTGTTTTTGGTACCAGGGATTGAACTCACGACCTCGCGCTTGCCAGGCAGGCGCTTGTGCCACTGAGCTAAATCCCGGGCCTAAGGAGAATGTTTTAAGTGCGGTGCTCCTGCACAGGCTGTGGACTTCCATCCTGAGGCACACTCTGCGAGTTGACAGTGCCTTTAACCCCTGAATATTGGAGCTCAGCGACATGGTGCAGGACGTGGTTGACAGGGAGCTGTAGCTTGCTGCCTCTGCCCGGCAACCTGAGACAGGATCATCCCACTTACCACAAGAAAAAGTCAAAATTCCAAGTTCAAAGAACAGTTCCCACAGCATACATATCGCTTTCACCACATTGTAAAGTCAAAGGTTCTTAAATTGGAGTCATCTGTAGTAGCCTGCGGTTCCTAAGCAGCCGAATACATAGGGTGAAACTCTGGAGAATGAGATCTATGACTTCATTATGTCAAGGACACAAGGGACATGGTATTACCCACTGCTGGACACACCCAGTCCCATAGCTACCTGCTGAATATCTGGGGATAAATCACCAAAGTTTTCCGAGCCTTAGCTTCTTGTGCAAAACTAGTTTAGGAATGCCTACCTAGCAGAGTTCTTGTAAGATGCAGAAATAATACTCACAACATGACAAAAAGGGTACCTATTCCTTTGGTGTCAGGTGATATGTGTTAATATTTAATGTAGTTTGAAAATTCATTATTTATCAAATCAGTTTTAACTTCAATATTTGCATTTCAAGCTTTTTTATCCTATGTTTATTTGCTTTGTAACCAGTTTTAGAAACAAACTTTACCCCTGAGTGTATATCATGTAATTTTCTTTTTGCCACTTTGCAAAGTTTAAAACACATAGCCAAAGCAAGATACAATGGAGACGATAAACCTGCTAATCCTACAGCAAAACGATTCTGCACTTCAAAGAACTATTATTTTGTTGCTCTACCCCCTCTTCATCTGCATAATCATTCGAGTTGGAAGAGTACAGAGTATCACAGGGACTCCGTTTCACCTGTGGATGTTTTATGCTACACCGTGATCTGCACAGATCATTTAGTTACTGATATAATTAGGTAAAGCTGCCGTACTTCCATATTTGCTAATGGGTAGAGTTTGTCTGGTTATTTATATTTCAGTATTTTGAGGTTTTTTTTTTTTGGTACCGGGAATCGAACTCATGACCTCAGACTTTCCAGGCAGGCACCTGTGCCACTGAGCTGTATCCCTGGCCCGTTGTTTGGTTATTTATAATCCATGACTCCAGCCTGCAGCAGTTTCCTTACGGTAACACCTCTGTATTTCTTATGTTTCATCACCTCCTGCAGTGATCATCATTGTAATCAGAGTCAAACGTCCCCACTCCCCACTGTGATTAGGAGTCCCTGAGGCTCTCTCACCGGCCAAGCCAAAGCCTCTCTGTGCCACACGCACTGCGCCATTGTCACTTGATCCTGTCCAGCCACCATAGTGACCTCTAACATCAGAGAGCCAGAAGGCGTCACCAGACCCTCAGTGGCCAGCACCCAGCAGAACCGCCAGCGCTACCCGGAAGTGGTGTGGTCCCTGCTCCCCTGAGATCCAGTCACAGTGGAGGTTGGGGGTCACTGGTCCCCGTGATCCTGTGAAGTCCATCTGACCCTTGTCAATGCCTAAACAAGTCTCTCCACATTGGAAGCTCAAGGAATGTTGAAATTCATGGCCTAGGCAGTGGGGGCTGTGGGGAGAATGTAGTGCAGAAGAGAATTCTGGGAGGATGGCTCTGGCCAGGCCGCCATGACTGGGTGGGCAGGTTCCATGGCCCAAGAGGACAGTCAGGGCCAGCGGGGAAGCCTCTACCTGGAACCAAAGTCTGGGCCTTGATTCTTTCTTCTCTTGACCTGGATTCTTTTCTGGGAGACGCATTTTTTTTTCTCTAAATGGTTAGATATTGGAATAACCAAAGCTAAAAATGTACAGGTCTTGTTTTTTAAAAGTCAGATGGTTTAGATCCTGTTTTCTCAAAAATATATGAATCCTGGGGCGTATTAGCACATTCCTGCCTCGTCTGTGTCGTATTTATGAAAGCTGAACACTTTGTGCTATTCTTAGCTATTTGCTTCCTTAGAAAAACATATTATAGATTGGGAAGAATTAGGTGATTCAGCGGTGGGTAATGCGGCTCCTGTGCATGCATGACCCAGTTGTCAAACTGTTCAACCAAGTGGGAAAGTATCATGGTGTTTTGTTTTATGCGGGAGCATTTAATACTCGAGCAAACCCCCTCCAGTCAGGCAACTCCTCTTCCTATTTTAAAAGCATCGCGAGGGTCACTGAGGCTGTTTCAGGAGAAATAAGCAGTGATTCCTTTTCTAGATTGTGGGTTCGGCAGTACTTAATTTCCCTGGATGATAGTTTATCCATTTTCACGATGGAGTTACAGCTGCTTCCAGCTTTCAAATCTGCCATCCTAAAGCATGATCGTAGATTAAAATCCTTTTGTTTTTTAAATCTCATAACATCGCATAAAATCATGATGGTTTTTACAGTTCAGTGTTGTCCAGTTGCGATTTTGACATGAGGAAAACAGAGTTTGACTTTGTAAACGTTCTGCTATGTAAAAACACCGGAGAATCATCATCATGATAATACTATTGTTATAAGCACAAGATAGTTTTTATCCGTAGTGTAATCAGTTCCATTGACCTAAATGCTGATCATGAATCTGTTGTTTTTCTTATTTGACTGGCTCTTTCATTACTTACTACATCACCTGGGATCGCATTTTATTATTTTTCTTTCCTTTCACTTCTCTTTCTGGATATGGAGGAATTCATAGAGGTTTGAGGCATTGTTTTCAAGGCCTAGCAAGAAGATTTATCTAGGTGGGTACCATTAAAATAAGTTAAAACGACAAATAGATGGCTAAAGTTTGGCTGTGTCTGGGAATACTTTCTCCTGGTCTCCTTCCAGCATACAGGAGGGAGTGTTTGTTACCTCTGATTACCTGTGAAAGATCAAAGTCCTGCAGGCCCTCCTGGAAGGTAGCGAGTGGCCCTGCCCTCCTGCCCCTGGCAGGGAGCGGCTTATGTAATGCCTCAGGGATGAGCTGAGCTGACCAGCTGGTGGCTTTCCCTGGACAGCCACTTAACTTGCTGCCTGGAAATGAGTTGATGCGAGGCAAAGTGTCTGACCCATAAAATCCTTACTCTACTCAGAAGTGTGATTTCAGTCCAATGAAGGAGACAAGTTGCAAATAGAAAAAACCTAAAAAGAAAAGTATTTTCTTCAATTAAACTTCCCTGGGCTGAATTTAGATGAAAGTGAATATAATACATCAGAGACCAACAGAGTTCTCAGAAAATTGATAATGAGCCAGACACATATGCTTTTCTTTTCTGCCTGTTGCTCTGAAATGTCAGCCTTGCCCCTACCCCACCTCTAAAATAATCAAGAGCCAGATGTGTGCAGTTCTCCTTTTACCTATAGCACATGCGAGGTGCAAATCATCATAGCAACTTGGTTTCACACAGCGTTGCGAGATAGAAACTAGAGCACATAATCATTTTTGTATTTTCAAAAAGCCTCATTGGCTGACTTGATCAGAGTAAACTTCAAACACCTTCATCTTTGTTGACGTCTCCCTGTACTGCAGTTTCATTCCAGTTGGAGCACTGAACAGGGTGTCTGTGGGCACCAGTGCTAAATACACCGAGCTCTATTCTAGGTGAATTATTTTCCTGGTGGTTGGATGGCTGTGTTGTTGTAGAGACTAGCTGAATTTGCCCATACAGAGCTGCTTGTTCAAGGTTTGTGGTAGAGTTTCTAACCTTATGTTGTTGACTTTTCACGGAGTTTACAAAGATACACACTGGATTCAGGAATTTGGTGTTTTGCCATTGACCTACGAAAGTATCTGTTTACACAAGTTACAAGAGCCAGCCTCAAAGACCTGGGGAAGACAAGGCCAGTGACCTCCATCCCAGCCTGGAGAAGGCTTTTATTTTTCCATCGTGTTCACATAGGGGCGGAACTTGGTTTCCGCTGAGGGCGCCCCTGAACCCCAGGTTGGGTGGTGCTGCTGACCTGTCCTTCCTTTCTTTCGTCCTCCGTCTTCTCTCGCACTTTGCCTTTTCTCCCAAAGGAATGCATAGCCCATATTTTGGAGACCTCAGCGTTCCTTTCTGAGTATTTTTCAAAGCAGAAGGCACCATGATCCAAGAGTATTTTAATGGATGTTGTGCATTTTGTTTTTGAGAGCCTAGAAATGCTTCTTTTCCTCAGTCTCTGGCTTTTTTAGTCTTTGGGGGTGGGGTGAAAAGCCTAGAGTGATAAAAGGCAGAGACCTACTTTCTGAATATACACGTTCCGCTTTGTGTAGATGAGTCATTTTGCCAAAAGTTCCTTTGCAGATAGTTCTTCAGAATTTTGAATTCTTTGCTCTAAAATTATCGTTAAGAATTCTAGGTTGGCCTAGTCAACTCTTTAGTCTATGTTAGGAACAAATTTTGGAACTGTTTATATCAGTTATGGGACCCGGGACAGAAGTTAAATGGCGCCTCCCCCAGTGGATCGCCTAAAGCAAGACAATTCAGATGCGGTCTAGTGCTTTGCTGCCTCCCCCTGCAGGCCCCGTCTGTCTTCCAGCCGCACTCCAGGCCCTTGAGCCATGCTCCGGTGCTCATAGCCAGGCTTTTTTATTTCCCGTTTTCTAAGTTCTTAACTCCCATTCTTCTTAGTTCCGTTGATCTAAGTGATAGGGAGAAGCAATCTGATTAAATCAATTATATTTACAGAAAGGATTAATGACCCCATAATCCTTGCATGCTATTGGTATAAAAGCATGGAGTGACCGAGAACCCAAATCCAACACTGGTTGTAGTATTTCTTTTGATTTGATGCTTGCTTATTGTCTTTTACAGACAAGGTGCCGGCGCAGGCGTGGGAATATGCACAGGAGGAAAATAAGCCGCTTCTCACCCTGCAGGGGAATCCCGTATTCAGACAGCAGCCACTGCAATGTGCGCTGTGACGATGATAAATTTCAAGAGAGAATTTTATGAGGATATTAAAATCGATGCAACACTATAGGAAAATAATTAGGCATTATCTTGTAAAATTACACATATTGTTCAACATGGGAATTATACATCGCCTGATGTATTTTAGATCAACTCTTGCATGTCTACAGCAAGGCATGTTTTTAAAATATCCATAGGTCAGTTTTCTCTTGCCATAACAAAATACTTGAGATAATAAACGTGTCAGAAGGAACATTTTAGGTTGGCTCATAGCAGAGAAGTTGTAGTGCTGGATGGGTGGGACCTTTTGTTTAGGCAGCACATCACGGTGGATTCCTGGCAGAGCTCAGCTCAGGGTCAGGAAGCAGAAAAGAGCAAGGAGGGGTCCAGGCTCCCCTTCAAGGTTACATCTGCAATGACCTCCGCTGGGCGCTACTGCGTGAAATCCCACTCTTCCAAGTAGCTCCACCTGGGGAACTGATTTTTGTTTGTTTTTTGAGATAAGATCTTGCTATGTAGTCCAGGCTGGCCTTGAACTCACTGTGTAACCCAGGGTGGCCTTGAACTCACGGTGATCCTACTGCCTCAGCCTCCCAAGTGCTGGGATTACAGGAGTGCGCCACTATGCCTGGCTGGGACAGATATTTTTAACAGTAGACCTTCAGGAGACATTGATTGATTGATTGATTTTTAAAGAGAAAAAAATGATACATAATTTCAAAACAAGATAATAAGGGATTAACAATGGCTAATATATTGCATATTGTTATCTTCAAAGTAGTTGCTCAGATTACAAAATATAGACATGCATAATTGATCAAACAATATAAGCACAGACCATTTTTTTCAATGAACTAAAAGAAATCAGTAGTATATCTGTCTTTTGCGTGTGTGTGTGTATATATATATATATAGAGAGAGAGAGAGAGAGGGAGAGAGAGGGTAAAGAAGGAAGGGAAAAGAAAAAAATATATTTTCTTTTCCCTTCTGTTATGTTTTATACATTGTGTCAACTTGAGAAGTCTGGAAGCTTAATTAAGTAACTCGGTAGTTCTACATCCTGGGGTGTAGAGCACAAGTAGTTACCTGTTCATTGTGTCAATTTGAGAAGGTCAGAAGTTTGACTGAGAGATTCAGCAGGGAGCCAGGGTTCTTAACTTGGTAAATATTCTCATCCTGTGCAAAGGAAGGCAAGGAGATTTGTGAATGCTACACCCACCCTGGAGGGGGGAATGTGTGTCCTGTGTACAATACAAGGGAGAAGAAGAGGCTGCTCTTGCCCCCTTTTACTCTGACTGCTTTTGCTCAGCTGCTGCCTTGAAGTGTTGCCCCTGTGCCATGCTACCCTGCCTTGGAGCCAGCTGATTATGGACTGAAACCTCCAAAAACTGTAAGATAAATAAATCTTTCCTTCCTTCATTTCGGGTGTCAGGCGTTTTGTCTCCACAATGAAGGAAAAGTACCTAAGACGCCTTCCTTCTTTGCTTCTTTCCCCCATCCCAGGTGTTCTTTCCCTTGGAGCAGTTTCTTCCCCTTTCACAGTGTCTATTGTAGATCTTGGATCTTACTTACTTTTTCAGTTCTTTACACTAGGAAGACAATAGGACGTTTCCACTTGCGAGTTTGATTTATTTCACTCATGACTATGGTCTCCAGTTGCATCCACTTAACCTTCAGGGGACATTTAACATCTCACCAACCTATCATCCCAGCCTGGATGGAAGGTTCCAGTATCTTCTCAGTTGCCTCCTTTCGGGTACCACCCATCCCCTCAGTGAGTCACGTGCTCACCTGGGTCTCTGGGGAATGCACTTTGATGAACACTTTGCCTGCACCTAGCCTTGTCCGCGGGACGCCCACACCCTCTCTTTGCACACCAGCCCCGACCCTGACATGGTTTTGATGACAGGAAAAGACACAGCTTTGGCTTCTCTCACTGATTTTATGAATGTGCAACTATTTTCTTGTTACTAAAATCATAATCACACTTTCAGGTGCTATTTATTCCAGGAAACTGCATCTTAAAATAATTTACTTTTATCATGCCAACACTAAAGTTACAAGTCATAAATTTTGTAATCGTTGTGCATTAATAGTAACTCCATAGTTTCTTGCTTCTGGTTTCTTAGTGAGGCTGAAAGTGATGTTTTAGGTTTCTTTTTATCCCCCCTCAGAACAGGAGAAATATGTTCACATCGGGGCTTGAGGCTGGGTCAAGTTTGTGAGGGCTTCTGAGGGAAGAGGCACAAAAAGAGCCAACGGAGAAGAGCAAGGGGATTCCAGGCAACAGGGTGGGACTTTCTGAGGTCAGAGGCAGCTGTCTTCTGTGGAAGTGGCCATCCGCTTAGTTCCATTTCTTCCTGTTTCAAGGAGAATCCCCAGAGCAGGAGCCAAGACCTTCATTCTGGTTCCACTTGAATGCAAGAGGTATCAAGAGACAAAACTGAGCTCATCTACAAATCCTTCCCCCAAATGGACCCCACAGTTGGCTTTTAAAAGTCAGCACAATTCAGATATACATCTGAGCCTACAAAGGAAGTTCTTCTTTTTCAAAGCAACCTTGAAATTCACTTTGGGGTGCTGGAGGCTTATGAATGAAAGTGCTAGGACACTGGTGAACAACAGATTCTACACAAGTCTCACATACACAGAGAGGGCCTGGACCCCACGGACTGCTCCGATCCTGCTCCCAGATGGGGACCAGAATGTTCCGTGTGACCTGGGGGCGCCTGTGACCTCCTCCTGACCGCTTGTGCAGCCTCTTCTTGCACCTTTGTCTCCTTGTCATCCGTCTCTAACCAGGAGTTCTCACAGCTTCTGAGCTCTGTCCCTGCGTATATTCTTAAAGACCCCTGGGGACTGCACAGAACTTTCTGCATGGTCTATCTATTGATGTGAACTGCAGTGCGAATTACAACTGAGAATTTTTTAAAATATTTACTTTTAACTTACCCCCCCAAGTAATAATAAACCCATCCCTTGTTAATGATTGTTAACTATGTTTTCCAAAACAAAACTGGATTAATGTAAAGAGCAGCACTGCCAATCAATGCGATAACTGAAGGGAATCTTCTGTCTGCGTCTGTGGTAGAAATGGAAGGTAATACCCCTCGTGCTGCAGTGCTTCTAGAAAGTTCCATGCCTGAAAGAATAAAAGTGAAAAGGCAAATAATGCCTAAGGATGACCTTGTAGGCTCCCTGGAAAGGGTTTTAGGAACTTGCCAGCCTCTGGACCCCACATTAGGATCCACTATCAACCGGGGACCGCAGGCCTCTGTGAGGGTGGAGACTAATCTACAAGGTGCTGGGCAGAAATAAGGTTTCATTGTCATTATAACAAAATACCAGAATTTAGGTGACTTTGTTCAGAAAAGAAGCTTGTTTAGCTCACAGTTCTATGGGCTCACAGACCTCCATCTGGTGACAGCCCCCCGGGCAGCTCAGGGCGGCAGGTGACAGGGGCAGGGGTACACGTGTGCATCCTCTCGTCTTCAGGGTCAGTTGTGGGGGCGCGACCCTAATGAGTTTATCCAGCCCTCATCCTTCCCAGAGACCATGGTCAGAAGAAATCTGTGCTTCAGTGAGTGACCATGAGGATTAGGCTTCAACGGAGTTGTCCTCGAGGCCACGCTCTTGTCACTTCCAGCCCAGGCCGAGGTTGGAGCGCTCCGCTGAAGCGGCAGGGGGTCGTGTCTGCCAGCATCTTCCTCTCCCTGGGGAGGAACTGGGCATCCCCACCCAGAGGCGACCACAGTGAGGACACGCCCGAGTCCACCCTGCACGGGGTTGAGGATGTGTTTCGGGAAGGTCTTCTTGAGAGAGGCATCATTTCCATTTGGTGTCTACCAGGAAACCAGGACATCTGCCACCCTCCTTGTGCACTCCGGGGACGGGTGTGTCGTGGCGTGCTCAAGGTCACGAAGCTCCCTGAAGGACACCTGCAACCGTACCCCACACCTGAGTCCTTCCCATCCCACTGGGCTCAGCTCCGTGTGAAAGCGGCCAAGATGCGCTCTGAACGCAGATGTTTAAACCTCTTCCATTGTAGGCACTTGTGCTATCCCAGTGCATTCCCTTTTCTGATTTTTAGCAACCAGAAAGAGTGAATGTGAGAGAGAATCCCCAGTGTTCTTCATATATGTTCTCTCGCCAGGACGATTAAAGTTTGCCTGGCTACAGTGAGAAGAAAATTCACCATTCCTGACCAGAGTGAAGGAGAGCGGAAGAAGCAGTCAAACACTGTCCAAAACCCAAGTATTAAGCTTTGAAAACCTCCAGTGGCCATTGGAAGCCCTCGAGTTGGTCAGCGCTTTGGGGATGCCCCTGGATTTGGAGGGGACATGGATACCACGGCAGAGGTCGACTTCCCCGTGTCCTGGGAGGGCTGTGTGCTGACCGCTGACAGCTTGCCTGGCCCCTGGTCTCCCTAGGAATTTGTGTCGTGGTCGCTTCTAGTGCACATTCAGCAACTGCTCTCGTCCTGCCATCTGCTGAGCAGAAAACCAAACTTTTTGAATGAATGCTGGGCCAGTTCTTTTTTTTTTTTTCTGTTACAAATTGCATGCTTTTCACACTTTACAATGAGTGTTGACATATACTCCTATTCAGTCTTTCTTTGGAAGATTGTGCCAACTCACAGGGTAGCCGAAAGAAAAAAAAAAAATTCCAAGAACCATTTTGACAGGAGGGTTTCTTTTAATGGTGATGAAAGCTACGCGACACGACAGTTACCATCGTCACCGCCTGTGCGGTGCGGTGCAGTGGTGCTGTACCCATTCACACGGACGCACAGCCAGCCCTCGGGGCTCTTCTTCCTGCAAGACTAGAAGTCCCGCTATCCAGCAGCTGCTGGCTTCCTTTCTCTCCCCAAGCCCTGGCAATTAACGTTCTACTTTCTGTCTCTGTGAGTTGACTACGCAGGGAATCTCATGTCGTCATATAGTATTTATCACTTTGTGTTGGGCTTATTTCACTTAATGTAGGTCTTCAAGATTCTTCTGTATTGTAGCACTGCCAGATCGCCCTTCCTTTGCAAGGCTGAAGAGTATTCCTATCGTATTTGGTTTATCCATTCATCTGTTGATGGATATGTAAATGCTTCCACCTTTTGACTCTTGTAAGAAATTGCTGACATGAGCTTGAGTGTCTAAGTATTTCCTCCAGACCCTGCTTCGGATTCCATTGAGTCGGCAGCAGCTTTTGATGGGACTGGTTAGCAGTGTACCTCTGTAAGACAGAGGTCCAGGAGGCCCAAGCAGACCCAGGGAGCACGATTTGCTCTTAGTGTGACTTCTCATGTGGAAAGCTTGTGAGAGCTGAGCGGCTCTACACGGGGCTCAGTTCGAGGAGTTCCATCTACCTGAAAATATGTTCTGTGTGAATTTAGGCTATGGAGATAGAGCAATTGTCATGGCTTAGTGCATGAAAAAGCAATATATCATAGACATTTAGTGACACTTTCATTTTTTTTCTGGGCTTCTCTGAAAAAATTTATAATAATAACATTTTATTTCTTTGGTCCTTTCTTTGAAGAATTCAGATTTTATTCTATGGTTCTGACCTGTAGCCCAGGTAAACCGAGTTGTAATTTATGTTCCTTGAGAGTGTGTAATTAGAATCATGTTCGTCAAATGCTTGCTGGAATGTGTAAATCATTTTACCAGAACTTCTGGTTATGGTACTGAGGCAGCCTGAGCCTTTACCTTGTAGCAGCTCCACTCCCAATTCTAGTCCAGGCTTGTTTTAATTAGTTAGGTTTCCCTGTATATTTATACAACTCTTTTCCATCCTTTTTCCGAGGGTATCCATTGCACATCCAAATATAGTATTGTGAGTGTTTTAAATGAAAATGCTAATACATGATCCCTTTGCCTCGCTGATGAATTATCTACCTTATTTTTTTTTCACAGAAACTTTCTCCTGTGACCATGATGCCTTAGCAGTGGGGTCATTGCTAGAAAGGGGGGAACTGTCACGCTCATGCTTGGTGTGTAGTGAATTGCCACCAGTTGTCGCAATTCTCCTAAATTATTTCTCTTCTCTGTTTTGCTTGCCTGTCTCACCACCTCTTGGAACATGGAATGTGAATCCACTCTCGTCTGGAAAAACCCTATTCTTGGACATCCGGATGTGGAAACTGTGGGTGAGTCCTGAAATTCATGTCTAAGATGTTCGGCTTTTTTTTTTTTTTTTTTTTTTTGCTTGTGGAAGAAAAAAACCGCCAACCAAAATTGTTTGATGGGAAAATGTCTCCAGCATGAGTGGCTGTGTGTACCTGGGCCACATTCACCTTAGCTTAGAGATGAGCCCCCATAATGCAGAGGTCAAGAGCACAAGGTGCGCTGAACCCCATGTGCAGCAGAGAGGATTCAGATTCATCGGTCCAAGTTGGTCCTCAGATTTTTCTGAGTTTTGTCTCCCCTTCCTTTTGGATTTATACCATGACTAATAATAGTTCCTTATGACAAAGCTATATAAAAAATATCCCACTGGCTTGACACTAAATTTTCTAAGACTGCTCAGTTCCTTCTATAAATCACATAACTCAAATCTTTATACATATTTACCACTTATGGAAACTGTAGGTACAAATGTATTTATTTTTGTGATCCTTTTGTGATACATTTTTCCAATATAAACCCAAGGGAAATGGTACACTGTTGATGTGTTTATATTAAATTCATTATGCATCTCACATGACTTTCCTACTCAATTTGTTCTTAGTAAATGGTTTCAAAACTCACCATAGCAAAATGACTAAATGTGAACTCTAACTGTATTCTCCCAAAACCGAGCAATAACAGTGCACCAAACCCTGTGCTGTTCTGCAGGCGGGATCAGGACTGATAAAGAGGTCTGAGGTGCTGGCGTGTTTCTTGCTCTACGCTGTAGACTAGATGGCAGACAGGTTTTGAATATACCTACTTTTAAATACACTTGCGCCGAGTTCTCCAGAATGTGGAGATGCTGGGGAGAGTTTTTGATTGCCGTAATATTATGGAAGTTGGTTTGATTTCTTCTGTAGTTTTAAAAGGATTTAGCACGTTTGGTCAAGAAAGAAACTGGTTGTGACAGACCTCCATGGAGAAGTCATTGCTTTATCAACCTGGGTGTCCCTCTCTCAGTAGAGTTCAAGCTGCCGCATCATGGTCTTGGCTGATCGAGGTGCCAGGATTCCACTTGCTGGCAGCAGCAGTGTTTGTGGTTGCAATCTGTTATTTCTGAAATTTCTAAAATTGCATTCAAGGTTGGTATGAAATTGGCATTGATGTTTATAAGACTTTCTATTCTGGTATAAGTAATTTGGGAATCTTTATCTCACATGATTTACTTGCCCATAAATATCCTTAGGAGTATGTGTCGTTAATCTCTGGCGCTGTGAGTAGCTGATTTGACACAATTACCTCCTAATCAGCTTTTTCGCCTGTTGGGTTACGTGATGATTTTCAGTTCCATGTCTAGAAATCTCTTTTTGGGATTTACATTGTGTATTCCTTCAAGTCTTTTCATCTCTCTCCATCATGGGAAATGAGAAGCAATTGAACGGTCATGCTGAAGTCTCATTTTCTCTTCTGGTAATAATTGGTGACTGGAGCTTCATCAATTGAGTTGCTCATGAGCCAGGTCTTGTGAATTCCTCATCTGTCTAGAGAGCTTTTGAATGTAACACTTTGTTTGTGAAATACTCAGAAAATTCTCAGAAGTCTATAATTCTGAAAACAGCAAAGCACAAGCAAACATGCTTTATTATTTTCCCCTAAACTCTGTGGCCGTGTGTATGTGCCCTCTGCTGCCATTCTTTACCCACCAAGTAGCAAATGGACAGTGTGGTTTTAATCAGGGCATTCAGATCGGTGTCATATTCATGAAATAAAATGTCTTCACTAAACACACTTCCCTTCGGCCTACCTGTGAATCCTCTGTACCTCCAAACGTAGACTTTAGACCATATGTTATATTGTGCATCTATTGTCATGTTTCTGGTATTTCTATAAAGTTCTGTTATGAGATAAAAATGACAATCTTATGAGGATTTGGGAGACAGGAACAGTTTTCATAAAAACGTATTAGTAGGGTGATTTGCTCTATAGGGTTTGTTCTCTTCCTTGGTAAATGGACATCTTTGCATTTGATAGTGTAACCATATTTTAATAAAACTAACAGCAGCTTAGGAAGAAAAAAATCAAACAACTGAACTTGTTTTTCTAAGTTCAGAAACCCTTGTACCTGCAAATATCATTTGGAGTTTTGACTCTTGTTATTGAGTGTTGGGGCCCCTAACTCTGATCCCACATCCTTCTCTAATGGCTAATTTTCTGCTTTATTAGCCAGGGTAATAAGGCTTTCCTTATACTCAGAGAGACATGGAAAGTAGGAGGTTATCTTGGCCAGCTGCCTGGCTCGGGGCCTTCAGGAAACTCCACTGCCCTGCGTGGGGATGAGAGGGGCGGGGCTTCGGCAGCCTGCGGGGTCTCCAGGCAGCTACTGTGGGAAAGACTTCCTCATATCCTACCTGAGTTTTGTGACAGCTTGCTGCAGCTTTCCTTTTGTCATTATTCCATCTTCTGCCTAACTTCAGGGAGAGAATTATCTACACTGTAATTCTCACCAGGCCTCTCTTGCTTCCAGCATCTCAGCAGCTGCTTATCATTCCCAGTGTCTTTTCCCACCAGTGTGGCAACAACTTGAACATCGAGATGGGTGTCACTAATAATGAACTAGATACCAAGCTTTAAAACTTGGAAGCAGAGCAAACTAGACTCAGGCTTTCCATCACAGCAATATTGTGGACATTCAGTTTTGCCCCAGTATTAGCTGTTGTGTGGGGACAGAGAAAGAAAGGTTTGCGACATGTTGCTGACACTACTGTCTGTCCCCTTACCACCGGCCACTGCTGGTCATTCAGCTCAGCCGGCATTTCTGTAATGCTCCCATGAGGCGATTTTAGTGTTTTTTAAGCCTGTATAGTTTTTAACTTTTATTTCTGCGTAATTTCTATGTAAGAAGGAAGGCTAAGATGCAAGAATAGAGTTTAAATACATTGCACATGGTGAGGTCAGTGACATTCTTACCCATGATGGCAATGACTGTGATCAGCGAATAGGGAGCCAAGGGATGACAAAAGTAGAACACACCCAAAGCTAAGTCATAGGACAAAAGGTTCAGATCTGTACATTTCATGTGTTTCAATATCAATAATTTTCTTCATCAGTAACACATGTTTATTTATCTTTTTATATTACCTGCGTAATACAGATAGGAAAAAATAGGTTTCTCTCTTTTTTCAAAATAAAACAAGGTGTTTTGAAAATACCAACAACTTTGCTTCTAAAATGAATGCTTTCATGTTTAATAGAAGATGTCACCACTTCCATGTTTATGTAAAGCTGTCATCAGTACGAGGCCTTCTCAAAATGTCTGTGATGAGGCTCTTGGCTTTGTTTTCCCAAACAATTTGGGTGGAGGTGAGGGTTTGGAAATTTCTAGAAATATGTACTGTGTGGGAAAGTCATCTGTATTGTGTGTCAGCCAAAAAAAAAAAAAAAAACTAAAGCAGAAGACTAAGAACCAAGCTCCTTAGGATGCTCTTCAAGTTTTCCCTGATTCTGTCTCAACCACTCGGGTCCCTCCGCCGTTTCACTTTGGGGCTTCTCGTATCCGGGATTTTCCACACTTTCCCTTGTCTTCCCCAGTAAACTGCTGCCTGTCCATCACACAGGGCTCCCGCCAGCCCGCAGGGCTCCTGACTGTCTCCTCTCTGCCCCTCCTGGGGCTAAGAATCTGCCACACCCTTACTGCAACCTCCAGTGTGTGCCTGCCTCATCAGACTCTGCGGGTTGTTTGGGAGTGATGGTTTACCCGTATGTCACCCCATTGTTTTCTAGAATCCCAAAGAACCATTAGTAGGTAAGGACATTATTCAACAAATGACCATAATACAAAGCTGGATGAAATAATAATTCTAAGATTGCATCTTTTAATGGTTTCTGTATACTTAGTACGTGAAATTTGGAAGGCTTTCCTAGCTGTGCTCTTGAGAAGCAGGCTATGAATAAACATTGTGGCCAAAATGCCTATGAGCAAGTAGAGCTGGGATGAAAAGCAAGCAGGAAAGCAGACCTGGGTAGAGGGAGAAGTTGGGCTTGGGTGCAATCCCAAGGGACGTCTCAGCCTATCATGGAGCAGCTCGTGGTTTCTGATTAGCTGGGGAGGACTTCAGGTTTCTGCTGCCACACACGGTGATCATTTTGGGTGGTGGCTGCCCCTGGAAGGTGTGACCTGGAGGTGTCTTCTGTGGGGGCAATTTCCACTGTGGAAGGAGAATTAGGAGTTCCCCATTTCTGTAAGGGTATCCAGTCAGTATGTCACAGTGTCCAACACACACAAGCATTACACACAAGCATTATATTTTGTGAAATTAACTAAAGAAGAGCAAAATGCCTGTGGATTTGGGGCCCTGGGGGAGGACAGTAAGAAGAAATGAAACACTTAGGTAATTTCAATTTTAATAGAAGTGGTTTTAATAAAATGGATTTCTGTCTGAATAGGAAGATATGGTTCTCAAAGACTCTTTAGGATTTAATTAAGCCTATCAACCCTAAAAGCAGTAAATGCATAGTTTAAAAAAAAGTTATCCCAGATAGTAAAACTGCTGCTACTCATTCTATAAACAGTTACTGCTACCCAAAATGCTATGGCACTCTTAAAAAAAGAAGAAAATGAAGCACCAAGGAGATCAGAGGGTAGAGACATTATTTAACCAATGATCCTAACACGGGGCAGAATAGGACAGTAATTGTAAGACTACTACAAGCAGAGGCTAGCAGAGCAGAGATGTACTACATCAGATTTGCCAGAGGAGGAGTGTGTGTGTGTGTGTGCGTGCATGTGCGTGCATGTATGCATGTGTGTCATCTGTATCACTGTGTGTATGTGTGTGTGTGTGTGTGTGTCCACCTCTGGAGTAGATGTAACATGAGATAAGCTTTGAACCTTCAGAGACTTAGTTTGTCCCTTCCAGGAAATGTTAGTTTTTACTTTTTCTGCCCTAACTCATACCTCATCCAACTTGGAAAGCTTCTGCAACTCCTACCCTCTTGTGTGTTGGAAGGAGCCACACTCCTGGCAGAGCCTACAGCTGCCTGTGAAATCAGAATCACCCATTCTCCTCTTCATTCTGTCCTCAGAGTGACTCTTGTGACAGCAGATTTGATTCTTGTAGGGGAACGGGTTCCCAAATGTGTCTGGCCATACCCGGCTGGGCCCAGATCACCGAGTGCCAGGCCTGCCTTCTGACGCTGTCCCCTGCACACCGCCCCTAGCCCACCACAGCCCTTGGCAACTGAGCCGCTGCACAAGGAACCGGCACCCGAGCTCAGCTCGGGTCTGTGTCTGGGAGAAAGTGCCTTTGTTCACTTCCTTTTCACTGGCAGGGCTCCCCTTCCTCTCAGGGATTCCTATGTATATGTAGTTCTTTTGTTTTTCCTATCTTATCTTTAATTATTGCTCAGATAATGGAAGTGCTGATGAATAAGGCATTACGTCTTTCTCTCAAAGGTTCAGTGAGAAGGGGGAAAAAATGAAGGATCCTGAATTACAATAGTGAAGTTCTAATTTATGCTTAGGAGGCAGTATGAGTGAGAATGAAAAAGTTAAACATTACTTTGCTTAGAAAGAAGTTGTACTCAGGACCAATACTGAATGTCTGCAAAGTGAAAAAACAATTGATTCATTAAGTTCTGTTCTCCCTGGTGTATAGAGAATGAGCTTATTAGCTAAAGAAATTTATTCTAAAATCTATTTCAGCCGGTAGCTTTCCTTATCAACCATTTTCCTGTTGGTCCTAAAGTTGAGCTTTAAAACTGTAGGACATCAGAGACTCATCTTCCCTTTTCTGAAGTCATTACCCTAGGGATGAAGCAAGAGGACAGAAGGACAGAAAGACCATAGATTTGTTGAGTCTGGATTGATCCTTCTCACTGGCTTTAATGTCACCCTCTTTGTAAACTGCCAGATGCAGACGAGGTGGCCAACTCACCTTCACCTGTTAGGGAAACAATTTGAGTATAATTTTCCTTGTAAGAATCTATTACCGCCGTAGGAACAACGGCTGCAGTTCTAGCAGGGGGAATGCAGGAGGAGCAGGACTCGGGGGAAACGTGTGCCTGTGTGCATGCTCCGTGCTGTCGGATATGCTGCACCCCTACCCCATTCGAAAGCCTAATGAGAAAACTCCATTATATCAGAGGTCAGATTGCTTCGCATCACTATAATAACTGACATGACAACATCCATTTCTTAATGGCAAGCTGTAAGTGAGTGCTTCTGTCGAGTTTAAAGGTATTTAAAAAAGGCTACCCTTTGTGGATAACATCTCCAAGTCCTTCAGTTTTTATTTTAGCCAATACCTGGCATTAGAGCCTAATGCTACAGGTCCTTTGTAGGTGTCATTTTTCTGTTTTTAAAAATTACCTCTGCCTCGAATAAAGATTACCCATTGCAAAGTGCTATTCTTCTTTACTCCGGTTAGTTTTGCTTCTATAAACCACTTATGGTTTCAGACTTACAATTTGATTTAGAAATAGACTAGTTTGCAAAAGGAAACAAATCAGTTTGCTTGTGGAAAATACCAGGCGAACACCACGGAAACTGGTTTTATGTCAGCGTTTTGGCTCGACAGGTTTAAATACCTGGGCACGAAGGGAAGTGGATTTTTAGGGTGACTGTCATTGCCTTTTGCTTGTCTGACCCCTGATCCGACCAGTTTCCTGGACTTTCTGGAAGGAATTTACATGAGGTCAGGGATTCACACTTGTTCAAAGGTTACTGCCCCACATACTTCAGCTGTCAGCAGAACGATGTTTTGCCTGGCCTAAGATTTTGTAGAAATCTGAAGAGGAAATAATGACTCCACAACATTTTATTGCCTGGTAAACTAACAGATCTGCACAGGCCTTGTCAGCAGAAGCGTCAGGGGCTGGGCAAGGGTCCTTGCTTGGGGCTGGACTTTGCATCTGGAGCACGTGCATGACGTTGGAAGGCCAGGCGTGAGACAGCGGGGCAGGAGTCCGCGGTGGCTTTATCCGGCAGCAAGGAGCGGTCTCTAAGTTTGGCAGTTTTATCTCAGAAGTCTTATCTGAGCCCATTGCAAGGTTCCAGAGTACAGTCAGAGCCTATTTTTAACTGAGTCCTGGTTAAGCAAAATTGAACCTGCGCTTTGCGGGAACCTAGAGCCCCACCCTGGGCAGACAACTCTCTGGAGTATGGACTTCCTGTATGTCCACATTCTGAAAAACCTAGAGGTTTGAATACATTTTGGATGTTTTGCCTTTCCTTAGTATGCTGGTGTGGTTTTCTTTTAGATCTTTGGTTTGTTTTTATCAACAATGTATTTCTAACTGGGAACAAGCAAAAGTGACTGTCTACTTTGGACTAGTAGGAGCATTAGCATTGTTAAAATGTTTTTGCAAGGATCCAAACAGGATTTTATCCCAGGATCCTTCAACTCCTGCTCCTCAAATGTATTATAATGTTTGCATTGTAGTCCAGAACTTTCATGCTTTTGGCTCTACCAGAGCAGTTTTGTAACTAATACATTTCTGTAGTTAATGGTAATAGCACTCTTCACTTTAGTGGCTTCACCATGAGAAAATAATTTGTTTTTCTGGTAGTAGTGTAGATTTTAAAGCTACATTTTAAAAATGGAAGAATGAGTGTGTTTTGCTTTTCTGTTTGTTTCCTTCTCTTTGCTTTTTTTTTTTCCCCACTCCAAATCTTGGACAAGGGGCTCCACCTAGTGTAGGTTTTAGGTTAAAAAATAATATGTATTTTTTGTAAAGACAACAATTAGCTGAATGCAATTCTTTGTAAGAATGCAAAGCAAAAGACACTGATATTTTAGGCCCGGAGTTTGGCTCAGTGACTTAAGCGCCTGCCTGGCAGGCGCGAGGTTGAGAGTTCAAACACCGGTACTGCAAAAAAAAAAAAAAAGAAAAGAAAAGAAAAAAGAAAAAGACACTGATATTTTATAAAGTGCTTTTATGGTTTAGCTCACTCATGTAATTGGGGACATAGAAGCATTCTTAAGCATCTCCTCATTCCTCCAAAGATTCTTATTTTTACACATATTTTGAAAAGGCAAAATTACATCATGCACGTGTCTAGATTCAATTTTAGGTTGTAATTATTACATTTGCCTGTGGCAAATGGATTTAGATCCAATTTTCTGGTTGAATAACAAGAAAAGAGTCTAAATGAAACAGTTTGGAATATTTTAACGGTTCATAAAGTTAGAGTTATGGTCTGAAATTTCACTTATTTATTTACTTTTGTAAACAGGGCCTTGAACTTTAGACTGACAATTTTATTTCATGTTTCCAATAATGTCATCCAATTATATTTTGAAAATTCTTGTATCGTACCCAGTTTTAAGAGTCAGATTTATTTACTTAGCAACCACCAAGTGGAGTTACATTACTGTTAACAGTGTAAGTTTCATAGCTTTGAAAATATCACTGCACTATAGTATTCAGTTTCTTCATGTTTTTCCCCTCATAGAGGACAAGTTTCCAGCGCTCACAGCAACCAACAGTAAGTTCTGAGAAGAGCATGCAAATACAACTGTGTGTCACTTAATGACAGAGATGCATGCTGAGTGCGGTGTTATTAGGGGTTTTCAATTGTGTGAACATTACAAACTTATTTGCACAAAGTAAGAGGGCTGTGATGTCACTAGGTGATGACATCTTGTGGGGCCACCATCACTGACCTGAAAGTCATTGACCTAAAGATGGACTTAAGATTGTATTTTCATATTGAATATGAAATTCATTGTTTAACAAATGATAATTTTTATTTTTTCTAAAATAAACAAATAGAAAATAGATATCATAGAAAAAAATTTTTTTAAACCCAAAAGTTCTGGTAGGGCTTTGGAAATGCTTTTCATTAGTTTAATGCCCTGAGATATTAAGTATCTTCCCTCTGCACATGCTGTGCTCACATTTTCTACAGCACTTTGGAAACACTGGGAATCTGACATGTGACATTAAGGTGATACAAGCAGCGTGAAGCAGGACCCTGGAGGGCACTCCTAGAGGAGAATCCCCAAACCAAGTTCTATCACAAGGAGAAGAGTAGGAATGTTCTGAGATAGAAAGTTTTGAGGCTATTTGTGAGGTCTGAAATCAGTGAACTGAGAAGCAGAAAGCCCAAGGCAGGAAAATAAAAGGGGGCTTGTGCAGATCTGGTAGCTTCAGGGCTAATGTTCGGAACAAGAAACAGACTGATTTGGATCCCCCAGCAGACTGGCATGGGCAAGGCAGGAATGTGAAAGAATTTGTTCTAAGCCAAACCTGGCCAGTTGTGTTTCTTTTTATGATCTTGATTATGGTGGGGAGGGGTGGGAGACGAGATGTCAAAATGCTGGAAAACGCACTCCTTAAAAACAGATTCTACAAATGTATTCAAAAGGTTGATGGAAAAATACCTTATTATTAAAACGTTATGCAAGGAACTTCATAAAAATAATTTTCTTATTGCATTGTCAGATGGATGACATAATGTTTTCATTTTAAAAGAACATTTTAGCCACAGCAATAAAACTGTCAGAAGAGATTTATCATTGTGAGGGAAAAAAATAACTTTGCAAAGTCTGTTGTTGGGATGAGCAGGAATAAGGAATTCCTTTCTCAATGCATTCTCAGTGGTATCAGGTGAAGCCAGCACTGCCAACAAAATTGAACATCTCTGAGTGAGACACATTTTTGTATATGTGGTTGTCATCTAAAAATTTCAGAACTTCATATGCAACCTACCTAAGGGAGATACTACTAGTCAGAGAAATTTCTGTTGTCCTATTTAGCTGTGTTACTTTATATAGGTCACTTTTGCTACTGATGGTCTCAATCTACTTACCTGTAATACAGAAAATAAAACTAGATCAGTGGTTTTCAATGTGTGAGCCGTGATCTAATACATCAGAATCACCTGAATCTTGTTAGAAATACATCCCTTAACTCCTATCCAAGACTTACTGAAACATAAATGAGGGGTGGGTTGCAGCAAGTAGTGTTCTACCATGCCCTTCAGATGATTCTATGCATGCTACAGTTTGAGAAATATTGGATTAGGTGATCGCTAAAACTTCATCTAGCTTCAGTGATCTCAGAGTCTAAAAATTCATGTGACCATTCTAGTCTTCAAGGATGCATGATTGGATCAAGCAGAAGAGAGAATTGTTCTTTTGACATATCTAGAGGATGGAGGCTCTTGGGTATCTCACTGCCTTATTTAACCAGCTCATGAAGCTCTTATATCCTGTTTATAAAAAATGCAGTTGAAGCAATGATTTTAAATTGTTTTTGGATTATAGTTACCCAAAAGATTTAAAAAGAGCTGTAAAGGTCTTCAGATGGTAAGGAAGGGATGAGGAGAAAGAGGAACATGCTAGAATATGCATTATATTTATACAGTTATCCTTTGATATCCATGAGTGAGTGGTTTCAGACTCTCTCAGATACTAAATTAATGGATGCTCCAATCTCTGATATAAACTGGCTGTGTTTACATACAATCTATGCAATCCTGCTGTACACTTTAAATCCTCACTACTGTGTTGGTTACTTTTTTTCTCATTGTTGGAACAAAATACCCAACACCCAAAATTAAAGGAGGAAAGGTTTAGCTCACAGTTTGTGGAGGTTTCAGTTTGTAATCAGCTGGCTCCAAGACATGGTGGCACAGCAGGGGGACAACAGTTCATGGTAGTGGCAGATACCAAAAGCAACAAGAGCAAAAGGGACAAAAGGGAGGGGTAAGCCTCTTTTCCTCCCTTTTAGTGCATGAAGGCTGCCTGCCCCAGGGCGGGTGCAGCACTCACAGCCAATCCTGGCACTAGACAATGAACCAATCACAAACTCTAGATTCAGCCACTTTCAAAAGCCATCTGCTCCACATACACCGTGACTGCATGAGGCTTTGGGTAGACATTAAGACCCAAACCATAACAACTACATACTTTTAATATCAAATACAATGTGAATGCTATGTAAATAGTTGTTATGCTATATTATTTAAAGAATAATAACAAGGAAGATGGTCTATATGTTTTCAGTACAGACATAATTTTTCCCCCAATATTTTTAATCCAAAGTTAGTTGAACTTGTAGTTGTGGAACCCAAGGATACAGAAAGGTGACTATATACTATTGCTGGAGGTTTATAAACTCACAGTGCCCAGCCATGGTTGCTAAGGACCTGGTTAAGAAGCACTGACTTAAGAAAATTTCCTGATGAAAGATTAAGAAAAGTAAACATTTGTCCAGGGATTTTGAAACAAGAACTCTTTCTATAAATTTCCTCTATTTTCCATTTGTTTATCAAATATGTATCTCTTATTTATGAGGAGGGTACTGTTTTAGATCCTGTCTTGTCTCAAGAGATACACCATCGTGAGAAAGGAAAAAACACATAAAAATAAAACAAAAATCTCTTTCCAAACTTTTCTTGGGACAGACTAGGGTAAGTGTTTCCTTTCTCTATGCACCCTCAATGGTGTCGTTATAGTAGCACTGCTAATAAGATTGAATATCTCTGGTTGAGACATTTTCGTGTCTGTAATTGTCATCTAAATGTTTCAGAAATTAATAGGTGACCTGCCTGACAGGACTGCAGTAATCAGAGGGTGGTTAGACCTCAGCTCTCTTTTTTGGCTGTGTTATACTTTGTGAATTTCCACTCTATTTTTAGAAAAGTGGGCAGATCAGATATCAAATAGATTCTTCCTGTCAGGAAACATTGCTGGAAATTCCCAAAAGAGATGGCACATCATAGGTGGACTTTCAGGGTTGCCCTCAGTGAGGAGAAGAGGTGAAGGACCCTTTGCATGCAGAAAGAACAGCTTGAACAAAGGATGGAAAATGGAAGTCTGTTCAGGAAATGGGCTGGTGCTGGCTTCTGGGGAGAGTGTATACAGCCCAAATCAGCAAAGAACTGTCAGTTAGGAACCTAAGCATCCTGGCAAGCTTTCTTCAGGGGCTACATGTACAACTCTAGAAGGAGATGGAGACTTGCATGCCTACACTTACAGCAATGTTCAGTTTTTAATTCACTGCTTTAACTCCAAGGATTCTCTTGAAGACAAAGTTTCTTCCCAAATTAAGGAATTGGATCTTAGAGGATTGGGCTGGCTCTCTTTACAAAGTAAATTTTAACCATTTTCCCAAAAGACACTTCCCAGAATTTTAAGTTTTATTTTTACTTCAGCTTCAAAGAAGCTAAAAGATGGGTTGTTTTGGAGAGCCTGGTAACTGGTAAGCTGCCTAGTGAGTATCATTAATTTTGCATGCTTAATAGGTACTCAAAAGGCATTGTTTTATAGTCTTTTAACAAGATTTTAATTAATTCTTGCAAGAAAGATAATTTTCTCTTCATTTCCTAGACTTTTCCAATTATAATTGCAGTGCTTTGGTTCCAGTGACCTCATGTTGCCCAACATTATTTCTTGGTTGTTTAATTCCAGCAGAAATAGGAATGAATGCAAGAAAATGTTTTTCTGATTTGATCAAATCTTTGTCCGTAGTATTCACTGCTAGACTGTGTTAAGGCTTGGGTACTGATGGAGGCTGTTTAAAGCCACATGAGGGGAACAAACAATTTAAAGAGCTTATCCTTAAGGTTATCTTCTAAAACACTGGGTACTATCTAGACCGAGGCTGGAAAATATATAATACCTTATCAGAATTCAGGATGGCATAATTAAATCACTTGTGCAAAAATGACAAGTTGAATGATTTTTTTAAAAAAAAGATATAAGGTATTTTGTACTTTTAGTCCAAGGCAAGACCTTTAAATAAAAAGGTCTACCTGTGAACATGGGATCACATGGCATAAGAGTTCAATGACCTAATGCTCTTGGTCACTTTTCTTTTGCTAGACACAATACCCAATAACCACAGTTTTAAAAAAGAGTGGTTTATTTTGGCTCACGGTTTCAGGTCATGGTCAGCTGATTCTAAGGCAGACACAAGGTGGCAAAGGAACGTGCCAGAGAAAAAGGTACGTGACCCATGGCAGCCAGGAAGCAGCATGACGGGAGGAGCTGGGAGGGAGCTACCCCTTCCGGGTCACTCAGTGACCCGACTCTTTTTACCAGGTCCAGGCTCCTAACAGCACATGCAGCTGTGGATTCATCAGTACGTAATCCAATGATGAGGACAATGCCTTGTGATCTGATCCTCTTCCAAAAGCTCCACTTCTGAACACACAAGCCTTTGATTTAAGCCATTACACTAATTTTGTGCATTAAATGTAGTTGGAGAACCTTACATATTGAAGAAGTATTGCCAGTGGTGGGTGGCAGATATTTAGACTGTGGTGAGCTAAATTATATGCTGGAAACACAGTGCTAAAGCATCACTGGTCAAGCAGTGAAAGACCTGTGGTTTTGCTAGTAGAGATGCTGCTCATCTCCGTCGCTGGGCCCACTGATGGAGCCTGTGTCTCTAGGGATTGGACCCCGATGTGGGTTGTAGACTCAGGCCTGTGTTGCTTGCATGTTCAATATGCTTGGGCAGTGATGTGATTGGTGGAAAGACGCCAAGAGCTACAAAGTGGTTCTTTAATAGCAATTGATTTGAAAATGCCCAGAGACTGTTACACGGAGAAGGAGATAATACAGCGCGTTCCAGGGTCTGACTTGCCAGGTGCCCACTGTCCCTGAAAGGATGCACAGCTGTGATTTGTAGTGCACACGTTGACTGAGGACCTCCTGAGGCCGGCAGCATCGCTGACCCCCCTGACTGAGCTCTGTCCACGCCCCTGGAGCCCCGTCCTTTTCCCGTCTCTCTGCCAGCGTCCTGGGACAGCAGGTGCCACGCTCCAGGATGGCTGCTCGCGTGGCACAGTAGCCAGTGGGCCCTCTTGCACTACACTCCTTAGCATGCCCTGCAAAACCTGGGGTAGAGGTGGGGTGAGTTGAAGACATGGGGTTAGGGGTTGCTCCCCGATTCCCAGCTGTCTGTGATCCATTCCTGCATGGCCACTTAGCACATTGTCTGACTCCTCTTTTAGAGAGCTGAATGACTCTTCCTTTGTTTCCTCCAAGGTTGCAGTTGCGTTTACAACCCAATCCTGCGCTGTTACATACAACGCTTCACTAAGATATATTTTGTATAGTTTGTGCAGTTGGTATCATGTCAGTGCGTTTCAAATACAGTGTGCATAGTTTTTGTGACATTAATTGTTGCGGCAAAATCTAATCTTTTGTAAAATAAAATGCGTCTTTCATTTTTAGTGCTATGGAAGACTAGTACCCTGAGTAACACTTCCAGCAAGACCATTAAAATTGAATGATTTTTCTAACAAGAGTGCCTTGATAGCATGTCTTTTTAGGTACGTTATTGATCATAATAGCAGATTAGCTGATTGTGTAGAGCATGTTGTGTAACTCCAAAGCATGCTTAATTTAATAGCCCATCACAGGGGATAAATCTAGAATGTTCATCAGACAATGGTTGGCCTGGCAGTTGTTAGGCAATTACTCAATTTTTCTGGGAAGAGGAGTGGCTGTAAAGGATTACATCACGCATGTATTTTTGTGTATTCTCCCTTTCCCGAAAAATGTAAATCAAAATATTTTGAATAGTTTTTTATTTGATTACACTTGTCTCTTACTCCTGAAATTTTATTCTTTCCTTAGGAGGCAAAATAAAGTGAGATTTTCCTATAAAATTACAGGAAAAAAAAAAGGGGCCCATTCAAAGTTTCAGCAATTGTTGCTGTCATTTGAAATCTTACTCTTCTAATATTTCCTCCACTTGTTTATAGCCATAAGTAACATCCTCTGGTGTGGCCTGAATGTTTGTGCCT
Organism: Dasyprocta punctata; assembly: GCA_004363535.1. Taxonomy (NCBI): domain Eukaryota; kingdom Metazoa; phylum Chordata; class Mammalia; order Rodentia; family Dasyproctidae; genus Dasyprocta; species Dasyprocta punctata. Next base: position 35,593 of record RJWM01002678.1, read on the forward strand.
ATTCCCTACATCCTCTAAGTTTGTGTTGAAATCCTAACTCCCAAGCAGTGGTATCTGGCGGTAGGACATTGGAGGAAATGGTTAGGTTGACTGACTCTCTCTGTCTCTCCGCCCCCCTCTCTCCTCTGCCTGTGTCTCCAAAATGTCCTTTTCTTTTTAATTTTATTTTTAAAAATTGTCCTACCGTAATTTGACCTTTATGTGTATACTTTCCTCTTTTACATACACATTCATGTAACTGCTCCTGCAATCAGGAGCAGTTACATGAATGTGTATGTAAAACAGAAACAGCTCCATCACTCCCAAAAGACCCCCTCCAGCTGCCCCTGTGGTCACATCGAGCCTCAGGAGACCACTGGCGTCTTCTCTGCTACGATTTGTGTTTTCTAGCGTAGGATGCAGACGGCGTCATGTGCGTGGCACGATGTGTAAGCCCATGAGCGGGGCTTCTTTTCCCTCAGCACTGTGCCACTGTTGTTGCGTGTATTATTTATGTGTTTCCTTTGATGGCTGAGTTATTTCAGTGTACCCATGTGCTCGAGTGATTTTTTGCACTCCCCTCTGGGGGATATTTTGATTGTCCCCAACTTTTGGCAATTATGAATGCCTGCCACAAATATTCATATATAGTTGTGTGTGTGTGAATTTAAACATCTCCTTCTCTAGGGCCCATGCCCAGGAGGATAGCCCCACTGGCTCAGATGGTGACAACTTGCTAAGAATCTGCCAGATGTCTGGAGGGTCCACCATTTGTGTTCTCACCAGCAACTCAGGCGTGGTCCAGTAGCTACACAGCCTCTTAGGACTGATGTTACTGATGTCGTTACTATTTACTGACCCTGTTCTGACAGGAGATTGGAGCCCTAGGTTGGGTCTTAAAGAAGGAGAGAAAGAGACCCTTAATGCCATAGCTCGCTGGTGACTGCAGAGTTGAGGTGCTTTGGAAGATGTCCTGGGGAGCTGCTCTCCCTGAAACACCATTCCCGGGAGCTCAGGGGTCTTGCCCTCTGTCCACTCCTGGCCATGCTTCGAAAGCCCAAAGGGAAAAGCATTCGGAAGAAAGTGGACAGAATCAGAGGCGTCTGCGGAAGAATGGAACAGTTTGCCTTCTTCTTCCTGCCATTTTCTCCCTTCTTTCCCTTCAGTGGAAAATAAATGTGGCATTGCTCCTTTTAACTCAAATTTGAAAGTTTCTCCTTTTAATTCAAATTAGTATCCACGCTGAGGAGGACAAATGTTTTCCTCCACTGTACAGTGACGGAAGAAAAAATAAGTTTTAGCAAAAACAGGTTGCGATAATCACAAGACCTCTGTGTTTGTCTAGATGGCTGTGCCTCCAGCCGAGAATCTGATTCATGTCCTTGCAGCGTCCAGAGTTGCTCTCCTGGCAGGAGTCCTCATTAGCTCAGCAGCGGCCCCCCAAAATGTGTGTGCAATTCTGAAGAGAAGTAGACATTTATATTCTTTAAAATCATAGAAGAAACTAATGGGAAAATTTAGAATTTGGGAAATTGATCATTGAAACACATATTTGAGTGGGTGCATGCAAACTATAGAATGCGTTCTGTTGTTGGCCTACATTTCCTTTTTATAATAAGTATAGACCAAGTGTAGACGAGACTTCACAGAACTAAAGCATCATCTAAATATAATTAAATGTGCTTAATGGAGCTCCAGATCCTCATGTGTGTTGTAGCTCCATGATCAAAAAAGATAAATTACTTGCTTAATTACTATATTTTTATATTGTCATGCTCTGGTCACCTTAAAAATATAAATAACTATGTATTATTGTAATCAAACACCATCTTTACTAATCCTTTAGAAGAGATGCAAGTCACTTTAATAAGTTTTTGTCTGTTTGTTTGTTTGTTTGTTTGGGTATGGGGGAGTTAACAGGGAAAGGAGGCTGATATGGTTTGCTGAATATTTCAGTGGTTTCCTGTCATCATTAGCATTTATAAGAGTACACCATGTAACGAGTTGACACCGTAAAATTAACTTTGAATTCCCAATGAAAAGAGGAAGTTATGATCAATTCTTTTTATGTTTTTAGCAGTAATAAATCCCTGGTATCATATGCTTAGTCATTTAATTATTTGTGGGAACGTAGTGTGTCTACATAATGCTAAGTGCAATGTGGCACAGACACTGAAGTATCCATCTCTCAGATGAATTCATTTTCCCATCTACATAGCTATCATTTTTTATTGAACTAAGTCGTAAATACTTAGATGACTGAAAACATATTTGGCAATAGTTGGGCCTACCCTTTATTTTCTTCCAAAAATAAAATCATATATTTATTAATGAATTTCATTTGGCAAGTCTCAGGATCTTACTTAGGCTGCTTTTTTCAGCATGCCACAAAACTTAGAGAAACTTAGAGTGGACAGCTGGGTTTCAGCACCAAGAGACACAGACTTCTGGTGTTTGCCCCCCACTGCCTCTGCCACCTTTGGCCATGAACTTAACCGCCCCACACTGAAGTTTTCTTCTGCAAATGGGGATAGTGCCTAAATCAAGGAATGGCATTTCAACCCTTTAGCTCTCTACATAGACGCATCTAGACTTAGCAGCATGTATGTAGGTCCTATATTTCTCATTTGATTTTTGAAAATGTTATCATAATAACAAACGAGCCTTAGCCAACTCATGTATAATTGGGGAAAAGCCATTTCTACACCCTTGAAGGCATATTTTTAAAAATGTAGTTCAAAAAACTTTTGTTTCTTTGGAGTTGTACCTTAAGGGCACTAACTCTAAAATTGAGATGACTACATCTGGAGCTGCAGTCGCTTTGGTGACTCTCGCTGCCTGCCGCACGGTGGGTCCCCATGTGCACTGCACTCATTCACAGGAATGTGCATGACTCCTTGCCACTCCTGCCAGCGTTAAATTTATTATTTTAATTTGCCTTTCCTACTGCAGTGGGTATGAGATGGCATCTTATATTCGTTTCAGTTTGTGTTCTCTTCACTCTCTGTGAAACTGACTGTTGTTTTAAAGTGTACTATTTTAGTATTCCTTTGTGTGAACTAAATTCTCCTCTTGTCCAGTTGAGTTTAGGCATTCCCAGAAGGAATTTAAGCAGTGCCTTCTAATGGGCTTTACATTCACAATATGGGAAGCACCAGTGTGATGGTTGTGTCTGTTGTTGTTCTCCTCTTCGTTCTTGTTTTAGTGCTGCAGAAAATGGCTTTATTTCCATAAATTAATGACATGTAATAGATTGTGAGTTACGCAAACAAGAGCTCCTCTCTAGAATTAAGTCTCTGTATCCCTCTTTGAAGCTTTCCCCGATTGCTTTCACACCATTTGGAGATTATCATAAGTGACAGCTGAGGAGCAGAAGGAAAAGGAAGAAGGGATTTAGTGGCTGTTTGTGGCCCAGGCAGCCTGTGGGCCACCCCTGCTTCCCCATTCCCTGCGTGAGGTTATGCTCTGTACCAGCTGATCTCTCACACAGATACTGACGTATGTGAGCTAATTTTCATGTTTGAGATACATGTGTATTAAAATTCATATTAGGGAATTTTATAGATGTTATAAACTGAAATATAGGATTTACTCACCAAAAATGACTTGGGGTATTTTGATATGTTATGGCCTTGCTGTTTAGTCTTGCATAGGTACAGGGTTAATGAATTGTGTGGTTTCTGAACAGACTGAAAACTGGTAACTCTAATTACCTGGGACACTGAGGGTTCAAAGACTAAGTCTGTTTTTCCAACACCTGCCTGAAAATGTGTCATGTTGTCAGGCTTCATGGAGTAGACTGAATAACGAAGCTGCCAAATAATTATCTCCAAAAATAACTTACATTACCATACATGAGGTTCTATTTATTTTAAACAATACCACACACAATCACAGTATAATAAAATGCACTGGTTTTGTAAAAAGATCATTTGAACTGCTTGTAGCATGTGATCCTTGCATCTTTCAGTTTCTCTGTCTAGTATTGTTGGTCAAATACATTCCCTTTTAAAATTTTTTTTATTAGTACATGTTTGGCATACATAATGATTGCATACATCATGGGGAATTTGTGCCCATACCTGATATCTCTTAATTCTTTTGTTTCCCATTCCTCTCTCATCCCTTCAACCCTTTCCCCTTCTCTGTTTACAAAATCTCTGTTTCCATTTTTCCTTTCAATTATCTTTTTATAAAATCCCTCTCCCATTCTTTTACTTCCCTCTCCTTTATTCCCTTTTCCATTTGAACAAGTTCTTCCTACTTCCTAATATTCATCCTTCATTTTGCTCCCTATTTACACATTGGTTTGTAACACAAGAGCAATAATGTGATATTTAAACTTGTGGGGCCGGGGATTTAGCTCAGTGGCCTAAGCGCCTGCCTGGCAGATGCGAGGTTGTGAGTTCAATCCCTGGTACCAAAAATAAATAAATAAATAAATTTGTATGTCTGATTTATTTCACTTAAGATTATGATTTCTTTTTTTTTTAATTCTACTTTAGCAAGAATAAAACCAAGCAAAATAAAATGGAATAAAGCCAATCAAAACAAGACAGTGTGACACTGGATTTGAAAACAAGATAATAGGAAATCAAAAATGGTTACCACAGTACCTTTTGTTGTCTTCAGAATAGCTGCCCATGCCTTCAGACATAGTAAAATCAAACAAAATAGAAACAGAATACAACCAAAAACAAAAAAAAACAAAAAACAATGAATGCAATATAGGATGTATTGGGTGATATACTATGTCCCCCCAAGTCCTCATATACTTTTGATGGGGCTGAGTTATTGGTTTGTTATTGGTTTGTTGTCTGGCATGGGGATTGGCAATGTGAGTGCTGCACCCGCCCAGGGGTAGAGCGGACATACAGTGTAAATGAGGCGGGTCTTCCTCTTGTGCTTCCACCCTCTCTTCCACTCTCTCTCTCTCACCAGCGTGCCTCGCTGTTTTGGCAGCCGCCATGAATGGCAGCCCCGCCACACCACTCTGCCTTGGAGCCAATTGAGTATGGACTGAAACTCCCAAGAAACTGTAAGAAATAAACCTTTCCTCCCCAAATTTTGGGCATCAGGTATTCTGTCTCAGAAATGAGTGAAAAGTAACTAAGACACAGGACTTCAAAACAAGATAATAGTAAATCCAAAATGGCTACCATAATATATCTTGTCACCTTTGAAACAGCTGCCCATGCCATCAGATACAACAAAATCAAACAAGATAAAACAGAATAAAACCCAATCAAATAAAACAATGAGAATGATACAGGAGTTCAAAACAAGGTAACAGAGAATTAACAATGGCCACCACCTTCAGAAGTAGATCCCCCATATATGCTAAATTACATATTTCCATCCTCTGAATAGATGATCAGACCCTCAGATTTAGGCCTGCAAAGTCATTGAAACATGAAACACTACACGCATTGAGTTGTATTGTACCCCATTAGCTATCATCACAGCCTGTGTTTCTCTGAATCAGCCGGTTGCTTGCGGGGGTAGGGAGGTGGGGCGTTGGCTCTTCTTGTCTCCCTGCCTGCGTGCTGGAAAGAGCTGGTGACTGACTCTTCCCCAGTCAGTCTGCACATGGTGTTGCCTCACCAAGGTCATGGTTTCAAGATACATTCATTTACCTAAAAATATCTGAAGTTTATCCTTCTTTATGGTAGAGTAGTACTGCATTGTACATAAGTACCACATTTTCTTTGTCCATTCATATGTTGATGTGCATATGGGCTGTTTCTAAAATTGTTCTATTATGAATTGTAATTGTGCTGCTATAAATATGGGAATGCATGAATCATTATGGTATGATGACTTTAACCCTTTTGGGAAGATACCTAGAAAGGAAATAGATGCTTTAAAAGAAAATAGAGAGATAATCAGGCCTCACCAGTAGGTGGTCCCTGCCTGGAAATCTGCACCATGCATGGGCCACTGTTGGAGTGGGGACAGCCACACCCAGGCCTCTCTCCATGAGTCAGCGCCATTTGTGCACTGCAGAGGGAGAGAACCAGGCCTCACCTGGAAGCGATCTCAGCCAGGAAACCATATCATTTTCATTGTTTTGTTGGGTTGGGTTTTATTCTCTGTTGTTTTGTTTGATTATGTTAAATCTAATGGCATGACAAGCTATTTGAAAGATAGTGAGACATATTATGGTAGCCATTTTGGATTTACTACTGGGTTGTTTTGAAGTGCTTTATTGCATTCATTCTTTTGCCTTTATTGTTTCTATTCTACTCTGTTCTGTTCGATTTTTACTATGTCCAAAGGTATCTACAGCTATTTTGAGGACAACAAAAGACATTATGGTAACTACTGTTGATTTTGTAAGATCTTGAATTCCTGTATCACTTATACTGGTTTATTTTGATTGGTTTTATTCTGTTTTATTTTCCTTGGCTTTATACTCTTTAAAATAAAAAAGTAAATTTAAAAAAAAGAAAATAGAACATGAAATGCACCTAAACACCAAAGTTTACTCTAACTGAATCACTGCAATATGGAACAACGTTTCTTAAGGATTTGTTTACATTTTGGATGTGTCACCCAGGACCCTTATGGGCAGCAGACTGCTCATTCAGCTGTGAGCTGTGGCCAGTGTAAGGCAGGGAGTTACAGAGGGGGCTAAACAAGAAAACCAACAGGAACTGCTGAGACAGCAAGGAGCTCCTGAGGGGGAAGCTGTAATGGTTTATACATTGTGTCAACTTGAGAAGTCTAGTAGCTTAACTAAGTAACTCAGCAGCTCTCCATCCTGGGGTGTAGAGCACAAGCAGTTACCTGTTCATTGTGTCAATGTGAGAAGGTCAGAAGTTTAACTGAGAAACTCAGGAGGGAGCCAGGGTTCTTACTTTGTAAATATCCTCATCCTGTGCAAAGGAAGACAAGGAGATTTGTGAATGCTACACCCACCCTGGGTGATGGGGAGAGTCCTGTGTACAATATAAGGGAGAAGAGGCTGCTCTGGCCCCTTTTACTTTGACTGCTTTTGCTTGCTGCTGCCTTGAAGTGTTGCCCCAGTGCCATGCCACCCTGCCTTGGAGCCAGCTGATTATGGGCTGAAACCTCCACAAACTGTGAGCTAAATAAACCTTTCCTTCTCTAATTTTGGGTGTCAGCTGTTTTGTCTCAGCAAGAGGGAAAAGTAACCAAGACAGAAGCTTTGCCACCCCTGGGGCTGCCATGGTAAGAGGAGGCAATGCCTGGAGTCAGCTGGGCCCACTGAGAGCAGGAAGAGTAGGGAAGACACCTCTAACCAGAGCTGCCCTTGCGGCTGCATGAACGGCCCAGCACGTGGAGGAAGCTGGGGAACACCCAAGTTTCTCCCTCCTTGAGCTCTTGTTGGAGAGAGAGAGGACCCCTCATTCCCACCCCCATCTAAATCCTTATGTGAACTCTTAGCTGGATTAGCACAAAGGCCAATTAACAAAGAAAATAAAGCATAATAGTTTTGTTAATGCACTTGGGATCGCCACAAGAGAGTAGAGTCCGAAAAAATATCCAAAGCCTGCCGTTTTCACGCTTTTTAGATGACGAACAATGAATGTGTGAAGGAATGAGGGCTGCAGGGCAGATGGCCGCTGTACTAGGGGGAGACCTGTGGGGTGCGGGGAGGAGACACTGGGGCAGGGGTGGATGCTTTTGGAGGGCAGCAGCTGCAGGGCTTGTTACTCAGGTTCAGTGCAGCAGCTTCAGTGATTAGGTTTTAGTGACCAAGGCTACTTCCTAGCCTTGACATGCAAAGGACATCCTCTAAGAGGCATTTCATGTCCTGCTGGGTGCAGGGGAAGACTGGCCAAGCAGCACTTTCTAAAGCTACAGATTGCCCAGTGATTTCAACTTGGAATAATCGCTACCCCGGTTCAGCTTGTTTTGGGTGGCACATCCTTAACTCTTTCTCTCTTTGGTACTAATAGTGTCTCCTACCTGTTGGCCAAAGTCAACACCTGGCAGAGCATTAGCGAGTCTAGGAGATATGGTTTGGTGATGAGAGCCTAAAAAACTCCTATTAAAGAGAAAAGAAGGAGGTGGAACTAAGACCTAATAGAGTAAGTAGCATGATGGAGTTTTGAGGCTCTCTTTGAGGAAATACATGGGCGAACACCTGCAAAACACCAGTGGGCAGGAGAAACCTTTGTCTTTTAACTAGATCAGCCCTTGTATGACTTATCTCCAAGACAAATATTTAACATCTTTCCAAATTACTTGATTTTTGGATGCAGGACCAAGTAGGGAGACCTTCCCACATCGGCAGTTAGTTTTGCTGAAACAACATCCTCTTCTGGTAACTTTCAGTGACAGACTCCAACCCAGCAAAATCAAGACCCCAAAAAGAACAAAACCTGAAATGTACCCTGAAGTGAGGTGTGTTCATTTGTTTGCCATCCCCCCTCCCAGATTCCCATTCATGTCTGAGTCTTCTTACTTCAAAAGTATCAGACAATTCCTGAAGGGATGAAAAGATCATTATCGTAACTTTTGGGAAATTTGTCTTCTCTAAATAAAGAAAGCATTGGGTGGTCCAGTCCAAGTTACTCAGTCCTACCATGTGATTTCTGAGTTATCACCTCCTGCCATACTTAGCATTATATTCTTTTTTTTCATTTGGGGCAGTCTTTTCTTTGAAATTGTATGCCTTTAGCTTTAATTTGCTAGAGTCTCACTCTGCATCAGATGAAATAATCAGACACATTGGGATGGCTCACCATTGGTGGTTCTAAGTTCTTTTCATATATTTGTTGATTATAGCGGTAAAATTCTTCCCCTTTGCAATCAGAAGATGCATGAAATATTACCGAGAGCAAACTTCTGTTATTGAATGCCGTGATCTTTTTATCTTTTGTTTATTCTTTTCTTCATAGCTCATTTTATTCCAGAATGAATTCTGGAATAATCTTCGTTGATAGCTAATGATCCTTGTATTACAATTACAGCCATTAATCTCTCTTTGCAGATGAGACAAAGAAAGTCAGAGAATTAAGTAACTTTGTGAAACTATCAGTGACCCAAGTGTTTAAGTTAAATCTTGCTTTTGCACTAATCAAGATGAAATGATCAGCTAATATGAAACTCAATACCAACAAAATACCCTTTCCACCAAATGCTCAGTGCTGTGGGATCATAATCTGCTTCACACAGGATGCATCCTCCTGCAGCAGATTTATGCAAGGAATTTTGGATCTGCCACAGACAAACCCTGGCAGAGCCTTCAGGGTTGAATGTAGGAAATGAAGGTCCAGTTAGCAAGCCTTTCCTACAGCGCCCTCATTTCTAGTGGCATTATAGGTAGGTCGCAGTGTACCCGTGGTCCAGGTCACAGATGTGTTGGGTCCCCTGAGAGTCACTTTCTAGAACTACATCTCTAAAAATGGCTCCTCTGTACATTTTCCACGTATTTATCATCTGAAAAGCATAGCATAGCTCCTCAGTTCTAAGATGCTGTATGATTAGCTCATCAATATAATGACAGTTTTGTAAGGAGGAGAATTATTACCATATGAAATTTATGAATCAGTTTCCCATCCCATTTCAGGTGTATAGAGATGTTTGGAGACTAGTCTATGTTAGAAATAAAGAAATAAAAAGTTGATTCTGGCATGTTTTCTGAAAGTAAACTTTTCCCTTTGTGGTCAGCTGAATCCAGATGGTGTTCTGCAAATAAAGAGGAACAAAAAGAAAGCCTATTGATTTTGAGTCGTGTTTCTCTGGTGTGATTCACTCATGACTTGGGTAAATGGGTCTTAGGGTGTGTGTTGGGGGTGGCATTTAGGACACCCCACCCCACCCCCATGTGCAGGGACTCCAGAGTCCAGGAGACATAGATGAAATGACGATTCTGCTTCTCCGGGGTCCATTTGTGTAGTGGGTAGATGCTTGCCTATTGCATGAGCTTCCTCTCCTCTTAGGCTGTTATTCAGTGGGTGGGCCAAGCACACAGCACCTTAGGCACACTTGGGGAGCTGTGCTATCATTATAGTGTAGGGCAGCTGACATAGGCTGCGTATCTTGCTCAGTGTAGGCCACGCGGTAGGACTGTCACTCTCACTGTCCTGCATGGCTGTGTGGCCTTGGATCTCAGCCACCTTACCTGGGAGTTTCAAATACAAAGATCCCTCCTTTGATGACCTACTGTTTACGACTAACGACTACTCAGATTTACGATGGCAGTGCGTGGGGACTTACAACCTTTGTTTTTTTCTTTGGCGCAGTTCTGCACATCTTGTTTACAGAGCCTCAATGCCTTTTTTTGTACAGTACACCTTATTAGAACTGTAATTTTCGCTGATTGTACGGTACCGGAATGTAGCTCTATGTTGTTACGCATTGCAGTGCTGCATGTGAGTTATGCGAATAAAAGCGAAGGCATCGCGTTGGAATTTCCTTTGACCATGTCTTTGTTCTGAATATCGTAACGTGCATACCACATACAATGCTTCATTTAGGGACCCAGTCACTGAACGACCTAGTCGCAGGACCAGAACTCAGGTGTTAAATGAAGAACGACTGTTACATGGTAGAAGTAGACACGGGTTGTTTCTTGCCAGACCTGGACCTCAGGAGCCACAGGATCTATTTAGCAGCCCTTCTGCACGGTAGCAAGACTGTGGCGCTTCACGGCCCTTTGATGGCCCTGAGTCCCCGCGGGTTTCGTCCCTGCTGCCATGGCGCCCTGCCCAGCTGTCTGTGGCAACTCCGGGACTTCACCCTTCCTGCCCCTGCAGAGACCCCAACACATGTCCCACGTGTGGGATCTCCCAAGTCCCGTGTCCCTCAGGGGTCTCTGGGAAGTGTTCTTACTTTGTGCTTACACTTCTAAAGTCTGTGGGACATGTAAATTTTTCATAAGAGGTTAAAATATTTAAAGTGAAAATTGCCACTTAGGCCCGACTTCCAGCTCAGTCATAAACTATTTGTGTAGAATCAATAAGTCACTTACCCCTCTGGGTTCCATTTCTGTGCAGCTAAAAAGCGGCTCATTTCTTTGCTTCCTTGTAGGACCTACATTCTCTGTATTGAAGTCATTTGGGCCCTTATTAAAAAAAAAGAAAGAAAACACCAAGTTCCATTTGTAGTAGTTAGAAAACATTAGTTTTAAAATATCCTTAACCATGCACTGTTTTAGCACTGAAAAAGGAAACAGCTGTTGAATGTTGGGTGGAATTAAATCGTAGCCTCCAGATGCATTTCCATGAAAATACATATTTAAATCACAGATCTCTAACCAGTTTTCAACATCCTTTTTCTCCTGTTTGGGGTGACATTTGGGGGGCCATCCCAACTCTGCCCTCTGGCCCCTCTTTTCTCAACCCTGTATCTTATTTCTGCCTCTCTGTCCCATTTCCTTTACGGGACACAAGCACCCCGAGTGGCCCCCGCCCATGGCCTTGGGATTCCAGGGGAGGGAAAGCGTTGTGGTCTTTGAATTTGAAATCCCTGGACGCTCTGTGAAGATAGCAAGAAAACAAACTTTTTCAGTCTGATATAAAACTGAACATTCCCGATCCTTATTTTCTTTTACTTTGCCCCATTTTACGTGAAAGTTATAGGTTCGGTGGCGTCATCTTATTCTTTAAAGAAATTATATTTCTATGCTTTGCAGACCTGAGCGCTGTTTGCTGACTGTGTGTGCACGTGGGGTGGCGGTGGGAGAGGAGGTGTCCCGGGCACTTTGTCCCCTCCCCAGACTAACTGTATTGGGTGCTTTCACGTTTACATATTCAGGGCTTGGAGAGGCCTGGGGTTGGTTTGTTTGTTTGCATTTCTATGTCCTGTTTCCAGCTCTCACCCATGTCTCTTATTTATTGATGTCAAAAGAAAAGATTCACCTTTTCATTATTCCCTGGCATCCTTAGCCTCTTGCAAGTCAACTTGAAAGAATGTTCTTGTCATGGAATTCCCAGCCCCTGGGCATCTCCACATTTAGACACTCTAGGGGCAGACATCCCCCGCCCCCCAATTAAACAGCTTGAAAATAAGGTTGCAAAAGCTGACTGCAGCAAAACTAGAAGATCCGTGGAGTAAGCATAAGAGCTGTGCTGCTTTTTTCACAGTCGTCGCTGCCGTTCAGTGAACACTGGTTATGTGCCACACCGTATTTGCTGTGCAGTAGCAGAAATAAAGCTATATTTTTGTTCAGCTGTTCTTTCATAGCACACAAGTAGAAAGATCTGATTTCAAATAATGGCTGAGTAGCTTCCTCCAGGTCTACTTTTGCAGCCCCTTGCGGATGTGCTACTTTCCCTCCAGCAGAGCAGGAACTGCAGTTGACCGGCAGCTCCTGTCCTGTGGGCGCTGATGTGCAGGGGTCAGCCAAGCGGGTGCTGTCAAGGCAGAGTCGGAGTCCCAGAGTGAATATGGAGACAGGCGTTCTGGGAGAATCATGCTGAAGACTCTTGCATGGACAGCTCTGCGTTATACCTGTAGAGGGAAAGGGCACAGTAAGTTTTCATGACAAGTAGTGGATTTTCTTTTTCTCTTTCTTCCTTCCTTCCTTCATTTCTCTTTCTCTCTTTCCTTCCTTCTTTTCTTTTCTTTTTTTCCTTTTCTTTTCTTTTTCTTGGCAGCACTGGGAATTGAACCCAGGGCCCTGTGTATGCTAGGTCAGCACTTCACCATTTAACTGCACCCCAAGTCACTGAACTTGTGATCCTCTTGCCTTAGTCTCCCAAGTACTGGGATTACAGGTGTGTGCCACCAGCCCTTGCTAATTAGTGAATCTTTTGAACAACACTGGCATATTGTGTGTGTGTTTATTTACACACATACGTGCATGAATATATCTATATGTGTGTGCATGTATATGTACATACACACGTGTGTTTCTATGTATTTGTCTATATGGGTGTATATACATCTGTATATATGAACAGGTATCAATACTTATGTATGTAAGTGTGTATCTATAAATGGTCATGCATTTGTGCATCTATACATAGCTGTGTGATTGTGAATCATATGTGGTACCTATACACATGCAAGTGAGTGTCTATATATATGCATGAGTATGTATATACATATGTGATTGCACATCTATTCACTATGTACATGTCTGTATAAATACGTGGTTATACCTGTGTCTATACATATGTGTAAGGGCACATATCTATTTGCAAATGCACAAATGTGTACTTATGTGTGTATGAATGTGCATCTATACATGTATATGTGTAGTCTAGACATATGCATGAATGTGTATCTTTATATGTTTACACATGTGTATGTCTGTATACACTTGCTTATGAGTTTTCTCTACACATGTTTGCATCTGTGCATATAAGTGTACATGTGTACCTATCCTGTGAGACCTGTGTGTACAAATATGTGTGCATCTATGCATGTATATGTCTAGTCTAGACATATGTGTGAATGTGTATCTTTATATGTTTGTCTACACATGTGTATGTTTGTACACACATGCGTATGAGTTTTCTCTACACATTTTGCATTTGTGCATATGAGTGTACATGTGTACTTAGCCTGTGTGACTTGTGTGTCTACAAATATGTGTGCATCTTACATGTTAAGAACATGGGCAACGGAGCAGGCAAGAGTTAGACTCTGGGATCTTCCATTTTTTAATCATAATTGTATGACCATGGGCAAATTTCTGAAAACTTTTTCATCCAGTCATCTTATCTTCATTTACAATGATTTATTTTAGAGACAGGGTCTCAGTAAGCTGCCCTAGCTGACCTCAAACTCACTGTCCCCCTGCCTCAGCTCAGAGCAACTGGAATCCCAGGCATGTGCCACTCCTGCTGTACTCAACTACTTTCTCTTTAATTGGAAATAATGATAATCATTGCCTCATAGGTTACACTAAAGGTCGTATTAAAAATACTGATATTTGTGTTGTTTCCAAGATTTAGCCATTACAAAGTGTGCTGTAACAAGCCAAATACCCATCAACCGCAGAATGGATAAAAAAGCTGTGGTGTATTTTTACAATGGAATATTACTCAGCTATAAAGAAAGATAATCTTGAGGCTTTTATAGGTAAATGGAGGCAACTTGAGACCATACTCATAAGTGAAATAAATGAAACTCACATTTGTAAATATTGTATCGTCTCCGTCATGTAAAAAAAAAAAAACTGAAAGCAATAAGATTCAAAATTTACAATAGATACTATGATAATGAAAGGGAAAGAAAGTTCTCAAAAGGAAAGAAGAAATACGATAGGGGAAGGAGAAAAGGAAGAAGGGAAAAGAGTATATGTATATAGGTATATATACGTGTGTGTATGTATATGTATACAAGATAGATAGCTATACTACTAATCTCAGTTCATCAGAAAGAACACTTTGTGCTTTCATTGTTTGACTGTTTAATCATTTTTTTAAAATTTTATTAATAATAATAACAATGATCAGAGTAAAGCAAAAGAGAGAGAACCATATTGGACCTCAAAGTATGCCTAAATCTTGTAACCTGAACAACTACTTCTAAGATAACAATATGCAATATATTAACTACTGTTAATATCCTACTATTTTCTAAAATTGTGTCATTTCTATCCTTTTTTCTGTTTTTGCTTTTTAAAATTAAGAAAAAAAAACCCATGCTGGTAAATCCTGACTCGTAAGCAGCTGGAGATGCTGGTCCACCTCGCCGCCCCCCACCCACACTCCCCACTATAGGACCTGAGGCTGAGACCCAGCCTCCGCTTGAGTTGCTCTAGCAGTTCACAGTCGGGCCGGGATTCCTCTGTCCAGTCAGAGCTGTTAGATTGCTGACCTCTTTCCTGCCTTTCTCTACTATCTGGCAAAAATGGGTCCCCTAGTTCCAGCTCTGCCCCCGAGGCTGGCCTTCCATAAGGTGTGGACAGAAGCACTGTGTGCTGCTGGTGTCCTTGGCTGAGAAGGGAAAAGTGGTCAGCCCGGGCTTCGGGCATCAGTGTATGATCTGTGCAAGATTTCTGTTTATTCATTGTTTTTCTCTTGCTTTTTGGGGTGTTTTTAGGATCCCAGATATGAGGAAAATAGGTTACCAATAACCTTCCATTAACGACACACTCAGTAGAGTTTCCTCTCTATTTTTATTTCATTGATAATTAGGTATTTGAAATGACATAGTAAGCACCTATGCAACAAAACAGAAGCTAGGGTTGGGACAGTAACCCTCACCTACCATTTGACCGTTCCCTGCCATTTCAGTATCATTGGCAGTAGCTCTGCGTGCACACCCACAAGAATTTCTCCTGATCTAGTAGAATGGCTGAGCCATGGGTGTATGAATGTTCAACTTCGGGAGAGAGAAACCAACTGTTCAGTTGCCTCTAATCTTTAGCTTCCTTAGAATGTGGGTCTGAGCCGGGCGTGGTGGCGCACGCCTTTAATCCCAGCACTCGGGAGGCTGAGGTAGGCGGAGCGCTGTGAGTTCGAGGCCAGCTTGGGCTACAACGCGAGCGCAAGGCCGGCCTGAGCCACATAGTGCGACCCTGCCTCACAAAAACCAGGGCCGGGAGTTTGGCTCAGTGCCTTAAGCGCCTGCCCTGGCCAGCGCGAGGTTGTGAGTTCAATCCCCGGTGCCGCAAAAAAAAAAAAAAAAAAAAGACTGTGGGTCTGCATGTCTTCTAATGCTTGGGGTTGGTAGGCTTTTTCATCTTTTGCTGATTGAATGAGTGTAACTTTGTATTACGTTGCATTGCGTAATTTTATATTACAGATATCCTTCCCCCCAGTGGAGTTTAATTTACCTTCTCCGGTGACAGACGATGCTGAGTGCCCGTCTCGTGCCAGTGGGGAGTACGTGTGCTCCCTACCATCAGTGCCTCTTCATCTCCTTTGATCATTTTTCTGCTGAGCTGTATGTGATTTCCTTATTGGCTTTTGCAACCATGGGCAGCTTATTACATCATCTTGAGCTCATTTCTGCATCTGTAGAAAAATTGAGGATGACACCATAATGTGCACAGGGCTGATTTAGGATGACATTAACGTTCCCACGTGATATTGTAAGCACTGCCACTTCGCGTCATAGACAATCAAAAAGAGGGCTTCTCAGTCCCTGCCGGGCCTCCCACCTAACAGCAGACTGGTTTTTTTTTGGAACTTTGGCCCATTTGCTTATCGGAATGACTAGTGGAGTCCTGGCGGTATTGCGGGAGTTCAGGGAACAGAGCAAGTTAAAGAACTCAGATTCCCTTGGAGAAAATATGAGGAAAGAAAGTAAAAAGGAAGAAACTCAGTGGAGTCCTTGGCCAGATGAAGGGGAGAGGCAGAAATCGGTGTAATTACTCTGCTTATCTTTATAGCCTGTGTCTGTTTATGTTTGATGTGTGTATTAACAGGACTATGAGCATTTAAAAAATATTCCTCATGACACTGGAAATGCAGAGCCAAGCAAAACAGTCTGTGCTGCGGTGTGGAAGCCGGAGCTCCGGGGGGAGCCCTGTGGCCGCGGGCGTCTGTGCCTCCGTGCTGGGATCGCCTCCCGTAGCACTCCGGAGACGGCCGCACAGTCCCGCAGAGCAGCTCCCCCGGCAGCTGGAGAGAGAGTGGGAGAGCTGAAGGACACTGCCGTGCTGCGTGGGTTAGTGCTTCCCGCTCTTGCGTGGCTTTGAGTGTCAATCCGGGCACAGAATCCAGCTGGCACGGGTAGTGGGGAGCTGCCGTTGCCCCCTGCGTCTTCCTCGGGCTCCCTGAGAACCTTCCTGGCGGAGCCTGAGCCGCGGATGCTCCGGTAGCTGACCTTGCAGCACTGCAGCATGCCCTCCCTCATCTGTCTCTATCTGTGCTCCAAGTCCCTCTTAGGATTCGGAGGTAAATTTTTTCCTATTGCTACTATTCATGCACATTTCTAAGCGGTGGCCGTTGTTACCGGGTGTTGCTCTGAATTTGATCCACGTATAAATTCAACTAGGGAAACAGGCAAATTATTCTTTAGTGCATGCTGCCTCTTAAAATATTTGCTCATTCGTGACTCTGCTATGCTAATTACTCTCTCCCTCTCCTATAGTTGGAGAGCTATGCTTTTCAGTGTTTAGCAGGAAACTGGAAATGAAAGCAGAGTTTAGCGATGATGACATCTTACCTGCCTTTTGTCCTTCTCAGTGCCCAGCAGTCTGAATTCTTTGCTCCAGGGACACAGGCTTGCAGAGTTTGGAAACAGTTTGTAGTTGTTTGTGACGGCACCGTCTATGTAGGAAAAAGTTAAAAGTTTGAACGCTGTCCAATGACAGGAAGGCTGCGTATTTATGCTGAGACTTAGAGACTCACAAGTTGTAATTTGTTTTCTTTTGTGCCAAGAATGACACAGGGAAGTAGTGAAACAGAATGTTTTGTGAGTTCTGTGGAAACAAGTGATGCCCTAACTTCCCTGGAACAGGGGTGTTATCTGAACGGCACGGGGAGAGGAGCACCGTACCCCAGCTCACCTGGGCCAAGCTGGGAGTCTTCTGTCTGGCCAGCCCGTGGAGGTGCTGGCTTCTGTGGATCTTTAGAAAAATGATTTCAGCAGTGAGAGCTGAGGTTGGGAATGATCGAGGCTGTATACAGAAGCCTTTTCATCTCTGAGGAACCTAACCAAGGTGCACTTAATGCTTCAGCGGAGACCGGGTTTGCTGTGTGTGTCACCTGCCTCTTCCTGAGGTTCCGGGGGGCAATGGCTCAAGAAGAACCTGGCACCTTTTCTGACAATTACTCAGTTGCTAATATCTCTTAATCCTTTTTCCCCCTGACCATAACTTTCTAAAACCATACTATTGTCTGAGAGATGTACCTTAGGGTATGATATTTGAAGTATTATTCCTATATTTGCAGCACATTCTGCTTTCTTTTAAATGTCTGATTCTGAAATATCTCTTCTATTTTTCAGTGAATGCAGAAAAGTTTTTGGCAGAACTCTTTAAAAATTGGTTTTCATACTGAAAGTCACACACACACACACACACACACACACACACGTGCACACAAAAACAGACCCCCGGGTCATGGAGCTGCTAGCTTGGAGTCGGTCCTGGTAGAATGTACCTTTTGGTAGGCCAGTGTCAGACACTACCAAAAAGGAAGACCTTACACCTAGATATTATTGGAACCCGTAGTTTTAGTCACATTTTGTATGTAAGGATAGTGGGCCTTAACGAGGTCAGGAATTGTTCATAGTTAAACCGCAAGCGACAGAGTGAACAGAGGGAACTGCGAACAGAAACACGGAGCCCTGACTGAGAACCTTCACTCTACGAACTTCCATTCCCGGTTGCTGTCCCGTGGCAGCACTTGGGGACGTGTGGTGACAGCAGGGGTCTCCCGCTAGACAGGAGACCCTGGGAATGGTGGAGCGGGCCACAGACCCCAGCCGGAGAGCCCCAGGTCTGGCCATTTGCTGGGACAACTCAGTAAAATCGTGCAAAGCTAAGGGAAAGGTTTGCAGGAATTCTCGGGGAGAACAGACACGAGCTTCCAAGGCTTCTACTCTGGGACAGTCATACCAGGAGTGCTTAGGTCTCCAGCAAAAACTGTGACAGTGTGGGCGAGGTGTCGGAAAGCCCCGTCGAGGCCCGCGGCCCAGGGTTTTCCTGTTGGATACGAGTCTGCCTGCACCCAGTGCAGCGGTGGCGAAGCTATGGCTCGCGTGCCTCGGCCGGCTGTTTGCTATCACTGAGAGCTCTAAGAGTCTCGCCGTCCCTGGTTGAGCATATATCAAAATCCCAGGCCCTCAGAAGGAAAACAGGTGCTCGGCATGATGCTCGCTGTTTAGGAGGAGAAGGGAAAATTCTCTGAGTTCGAGAAATACTGACTCTGAGATGACAGGAGGAATCATATGTATACACGTGCGTGTGAGTGTATGTAATATATGTCTCACAAATGAAATACATGTTTATTTCACAAATGAATGAAATGCACGCAAGATTTTGGTAAATAACATGACTAAAACTGATATTCCGATAGGAAGTTGACATTTGTAGTACATCTCTTTTGTCGTGATTAGAGAAGCAGAGAGGATCACATAATTAGAGCTGTAGTATTAGGAGGGAAACGACTTTGAATCGGCTGTGAAGGACACATTGTGAACAGATAATTTCAACCTGAAAATATTATTCATGCTATTAAAGCATCTACATTATTAGGTAATTTTCCAGAGGCCCTGAATTATTCTTTTTATTTCACTTGCCATTTATCAAGGATAGGCGAGTTTTCACTTGAGTTGTGTGACCTAGTCTTGATTTCTTTTTTTACGAAAAGTAGTTCATCTTTTTCCTAGGTGCCTGTTTGTAAGTACGTTGTATTTTTAAAGCACAATGTGAATAATAATAATGATGTTGATAATAACAAGTCTCTAGAGGTTTATTTCCCAGCTGAGAAGAGGGTCCTGATGGGGGAAGATTTAGAGAAAAAAGGTAGGGGATGGTGTGTGCTGAGGATGTGGGGACTAAGGTGCGTGCCAGTTCTTATGTGGATACCTATAGCTTGCTAAACATTATAATGTGAAGTCTTCCATCTGGTGAGCTGTGCCACACAGACAGATGGCAGCTACAGAGGAGAATGCATGCTGCATCTCTAGCCAGAGCGGCCTCTTAACAATCCACTCACCGCAGTTACTACGTTAAACATTCAAGTCTCCATACATTGCAGCTTTGTGGCTACTTTTGATTGAAGGTACCACCTTTGGACTTACCCAGAGCAATCTTTCTATATTCCTCACGTGTTTTCTTTTTTAATCAAGCTGTTCTCTTAAGTAGTATGGGTGGAAAGTATAGTAACAAGTTTGGGATAAATTTTAGCATTGCATATGTGTGTGGGCCAAGTGGTGATATAGTAGCTAGTTATGCAATATGATGAGCAAACATACTGCATAAATATGTCTCATAGAGACGACATTCTCATGCTGTACAAGTTAGGTGTGTTGGGGTCTTCGGGGTAAACTTTGAATTTCATTCAAGCAGTTCCCAGCTTGCATTCCCTTAACTTTCCTTAGAAGTGACCCGATAACCATAGAAGCTTACTTCCTTCTTTACTACCAAGAGGGAGAATTCCTACGTTTCCCTTCTGGCTCCCACCCCATGCTGTTAGTTCTCTCTCCATCTCCTGTGATGCTGGACTCACAGTGGCTGTAATTAAGGAGGTGGTAAAAGATATTCTTCTTTCTATGTGGATTCACAAAACAGAAGAAAACCTGTTTTGTTTCACTTTGTTTTTGCACTGCTGAGAATTGAGTCCAGGAATTGAGTTAGAGAAGCATGCTACCACTGAGCTACACCCCTAGCCTTTTCAATTTTTTGAGTCTCAGCAACTTGCACAGACTGACCTTGAACATGCTATCCTCCTGCCTCAGCCTCCTTAGTAGCTGGGATTACAGGTGTGCATCACTATACCTGGCTTGTTGTGTGTCAATTCATATCCTGCATTGTTCTAAAGCAGACTTAAGGTAGGCATCCCAGTCACTCCAAAAGAAAAACTGGTTGAAGAATTCAGGATTTTAAAAAAATAGGAAAGGGAAAAAATAAAATCAAGACAAAATGCCTCTGATAAATATGTACTCACATATGGACAACTGACAGAGGTAGTTTGCAAATTTGGCTCCTAGGCCGGAACTTGGAGTGCAGCGTTGCTGAGGGATTGGGAATGGGGAACAGGTAGAGTTACTTTTCTCTGATGAGATTTAGAAACATGTCCCTGCTGGCTGGTGGCTGTTGCTTCCCTTGGAAATGAATTGAGGGAGGCCCAATAAGCTGAGATAAAAACTAAAATCTTCCTCCGAAAGTAATTCTAGATCCACTTCAAACTAATATGGAATGGGATTCTCGCTTGGGCTGCCTTATCTTTATAGCAGCCATGTGGAAATGTTAAACATGGTGTAACCCTTAGAAATAAAATATAGTTAATTGTACAGTGCTGGGCATGATGGCAGATGCCTGTTGTCCCAGCACTCGGAAGGCTGAGTCAAGAGGATCTCTGCAAGTTCAAGGTAGTCTAGGCTAGTAGTGGGTTCAAGAGCAGCCTGAACTACATAGTGAGACCCTGTCTCAGAAACCAGAACAGAGAAAGAGAGGGGGGAGGAAGAGAGGGAGAGGGAGAGAGAGGGAGAGAACTGCGTAATCTCTAATGGAAAAAGTCCTTAAGTGTACCATACCAGAATACAGTTAAGTACATCTGAGCAGTGGCTCCTCAGGACCTTGGCCTTTGGTACAGAACAGGCTGGAAAAAGTAAACTTCAGAGTGTTGCTTAAATTTTTATCACAGCTCTCCCCATTTCAAAATAGAGACAAGTAAACCTATAGCATCTTTTGCATTCCTTTTTCTAAAAATAATCTTCTAGTAGGCAGACACTTATATTTGAAAATGGAATTTAATTCCACTCTAACTAATGGTTCACAGTGAGGGTATTTAGATCCAGTGTTTGCTCTGATACTGCTTGGCATGTTTTCAAAAGTGCTCACGACTGCATTTCACATAGTAACTGAGGACAGAAGCAGAGAAGTGTTCACTTTAACCTTCAAAGTATGCCAGCGTAATAAAGAAGTCTGTTTCAAAGTGGTGCACATGATTATAATTCCCTGTGTGTGATGGACTCATACTCAGAGAGAAAAATGTCTCTAAAAAGTTGGCATTTGATAAGAAAAAAATGCAGACATTTAATACAATGAAACCTTATTTTATTTCCAAGATTACAAAGTTAGATGGAAAATGCCGATAAGGGCTGGCTTTCTGTAATGACTTCAGTCTGCTCCTTAACCTCTGACATCGCTTCACGCGTCTGTTGCCAGGCAACCCAGAGAAATAAAACCTGTGTCCGTAACAGAAGTTCCCAACATAAGAATGGGCTGTATTCTAGGGGCTGATGAGCCAGTTATTTAGAATTTTAAATACGTTTTTCTCATGTTAAAAATATTACAAATGGCAGCTCAGTACCCAAGGCAGCCATTGTAAGTGTATTTAACTCATAATTCTCTTGACGTATTGAAAAGCAGCACCTTTTCTATCTAAAATAACTTAACGGTTCTTTCATTCCAAATGCCAAATCCCACAAAATGAGAAATGCCACTGAATGGCCAAAATAGATGCTATAAAGCTTTTGTACTGCGGCGTGTCCTTCTTCATCCCCCAGAAAAGTTAAATGAAGTCATGAATTCTTATTCTAAATGTAATTTTAGCAAGTCTTGCTGTTGGATTTGAATGACGAGAAATGGTGATAAAAGGAGCCACAGAGGCAAAATGAAGAAGTGATCGTTAATAGCCGGAAGGCAGGAGGGACCCAGGATACCTTAGAATACCCGAACTACTAACTTCCTTTGACTTTTAAAGATGGGCACGAAGCTCCTCCCACCTGCAGACAGTGTATTGGACTTCCTTATAAAAATCACCACAGCCATACCATAACTAACAAAATCATACTTCTTAAAAAGACTTCGAGGTATACATTTTAAAAGGCTTGTACCATCATACATAGTCAACATTTAAAAAAAAAATACAAAAGCACAAATTATGAGTTTGAAAGGCACGTGCCTTCCACTGTGAGCCAAGTTCACCTAGCTAGAGGGCAAAACCCTGAGAGTTCTGCAAAGCTGAACTGTGCTATCGAAATACAATTTGATTGTACTTGCAATTTATGAGATGTTGCCATGGGGAAATACGTTATGAATTTCTCCTTGGGTTGCCAGATAAGCATACCCACCCACCACCACGTAAAAGGCATTGAATGACAATGACAGAGAAGTGCCTGCTTTAAATACAGAGAGAGGGTGTCTTCACCTCCACGTGTTCTCTCTGGGTCAGTCGTCAAGGTACTGGCTGGTGCTAAAATGCCTTTGTCTCTCGGGAGGCTGTGAGCTGCATCTCCTCTTCCCCTCTCGTCCCTCGGGTGTCTCTCCCCGTGCCCTGCACATTAAAGTGAGGTACCCCTAACGAGGGGGCTACTTTACAAATGATGCTGTCTTAGTTACTTTTTGCTCGTTGCCAAGACAAAATACCTGACGCCCAAAATTAGGGAAGGAAAGGTTTATTTCATACAGTTTCTCGGGAGTTTCAATCCTTACTTAGTTGGCGCCAAGGCAGTGTGGCGTGGCAGGGCCGCTGTTCATGGCAGCTGCAAGCAGCAAGGTGCGCTGGTGAGAGAGGGCAGAAGCACAAGAGGAAGACTTGCCTCATTTACATTGTATGTCGGCTGCACCCCTGGGCGGGTACAGCACTCACATTGCCAATCCTGACACTAGACAACAAACCAAACACAAGCAAGTGCCGGACTTAGCCCCATCAAAAGTAAATGAGGACTTGGGGGGACATAGCATACCCGATACATTCCACCCCTGGACCCCCAAGGACTCATGTACATTTTTAATACAAAAGACATTTAGTCCATCTCTAAGAGTTGTCAAAGTCCTAACAGTTGCAGCATTGCTGAAAAGTCCAAGTCCCAAATCTCCTTCAAGGTCTATGGCAAACTCTTATCTGTAACCTCCTGTACAAATCAAAATGAGGTTAAGCACTTCAAACATATAAAGGCACAAGATAAACATTACCATTCCAAAAGTTATACACAGGGGAATACAAAACATTATAACCAAAGCAAGTCCAAAATCCAGCAGGGCAAACATTAAGTCCTGGAGTTCTCTGCTCAGCATCTGAAGCAATCTGGTTGCAAGCTCCAAAAGGCTGGAGTGTTTCTACCCCTGTGGCACTTTCAGGGGTCTTAAATTCCATAGCTTTCCTTGGACGATCTGTCTTCCTTGGCTTCACCTTTACATCTTTACACATTGCCCTCTGCAGGCAAAGTGGAAGCTGCTTTAGCCTTTCCTTGTACTTAAAACCAGCGCCACATGGATGCCACCAAGGTCTGCTGCAGGCTGGAGCAGTAGCCAGGCTTTCCCCTTTCTTGGCTATAGGGGTTGACTGCCTGGATCGCTGAGCTCTCTGAACCTGATTGTGAGGAACAGCTTCTCTTTGCTGCCACCATTCTAGAATCTGGCATGGCTGCAGCAATTCTGGGACATGGTGCAGCTGCAACCCTCTTAAAACCTCCTGTGGCCTCTGTTGCCACTCCAGGACAAGGCATTCTACGGCTTTTTGTCGCCACTCTGGGACAGGGCTTTTTCCTCCAAGGAAACTCTTTCACCTTTACAGGCTTCAGGCTGCAAAGGGTGGAGGCCCGCTGCTTCCTGGGATGCCCCCAGATCATCTTTTTAATTCCTTTGTTCCTTCTCAACAGTCAAGGTCTCAGCTCCATTATAAAGTCCACAGCTTCCTGGTCAAACTCACAAGGTTTTGAATCACCATGCTGGGCTCCTTGCTCTTTATTCACAACATAAATCTGGCTAAGAGCCCCCAACAAAAGCCAGGCCACCATTTCAACACTAGATTGCCTGGAAATTTCTCTGTAGATTAATTAGTCCTTTGTCCTTAATCTCAGTCTCAGGCAAAGTCTCTGGGCATGGGTAGAATGCAGACAAACTTTCTGCCAAGCCATAACACACATCATCTGGAGTCCAACCACTAATGCAGTCCTTCTTCCCAGCAGAAACTTCCCGAGCCTGGTCTTTATCGGCAGGCTTCCTATCAGCCTTCTGGTCTCCTGAGCTCTGACCAGAATCTCCCCTACAGAAAAGCCTAAGCTTTTCCAGCTCTACACATGTAGGCGACATCTCCAAACCTTTCCAAACTCTTCCCACAAGCCATTTCCAAAGGCTCTCAAACTACATGGTCAGGAATAGTCACAGCAACGACCCCACTCATCTGGTACCAAATTCTGTCTTAGTTACTTTTTGCTCATTGCTGAGACAAAATACCTGATGCCCAAAATTAGGGAAGGAAAGGTTTATTTCTTACAGTTTCTCTGGAGTTTCAGTCCTTACTTAGTTGGCTCCAAGGCAGTGTGGCATGGCAGGGCCGCCATTCGTGGTGGCTGCAAGCAGCAAGGTGCTCTGGGGACAGAGGGCAGAAGCACAAGAGGAAGACTCGCCTCATTTACTCTGTATGTCGGCTCCACCCCTGGGTGGGCACAGCACTCACATTGCCAATCCCGGTGCTAGACAACAAACCAAACACAAGCAAGTGCCGGACTTAGCCCCATCAAAAGTAAATGAGGACTTGGGGGGACATAGCATACCCGATACAGATGCCTCAGCCACGTCTTGATCTAACTGCGCACCATCTCCACAGACTCTTAATCACTGTCACGGTCATTCACACAGCCGGGACGGTGCTTCCGAATTAACAGGTGAGTGATTGATTTTAAGCACTGGATTAACTTGATGCAGTAAATACTAACAATTGCTAAAAATATGTGAGGCAGCTGAACATCTCTTTAAGATGCAAACATATGACCAAATATGTTCTGGTTGCCAAAAGAGAGCCTGTTGTCCTTATCCTGTCGTGTGATTTCCCCCTAGGGGTTGCCCCTGAGTCTGAAGGACAAATTGCGAGTGTGTGTCAGATTCCAGATTGCTGAACGTTGTTCCAAAATGCTGTGCCGACCTGTCATCCAAACACTGTCCCATCAAATCTGTAGTTTGTGATCGAGATGCATTTTGTAAAATGGTACTTAGGGAAACGTGCCTTGGGGAGATCATATAACCAGCCCCAAACTGGACATTTCAGTAGTTCTTCAAGTTTTAATAACTGCAAGTTTGGGATTTCTTTTCCTAATTCTTCAGCTTGCATTTCTCATAGGATTCCCTACACTCAAAGGATGCTAGGACCGCGCCAGGCTCTTTGCAGATTCCTGCTGGAAGTGGTCAGCGCATATTGTATGCAATAACTTCAGTTTTCCTTCTCCTCTTAATTCTTCCCCTCTTCTCCCCCTCCCCTCCCCTCCTCCCCCTTCTCCTCCTCCTCCTCCTTGTCTTTCTTCTCTTGCTCTTCCTCCTCATCCTTCTTGGTGGTGCTGGGGATCAAACCCAGAGTTGCAGGGAGTGCCAGCAAGCACTCTACTCCTGAACCAGAGTCCAAGCTCCCCCATACCCACTTCTTCCTTTAGAAAGCGAGGAGCCCCAAACTGTGAGATTTCAGAGCAAACTGAGCATGTTCCCTCCATTAGAGAGCCTGTGAATGTTCTGAATAGAGATCGCTAGGGAGATGTCTCTGGGAAAGTTACCGCAACTTCGTTAGTCTCTCCTTATGTTGACAAATAATCAGTGTCACCCACAGATGTTTTGCATCTCATTAGAGCTTGCGTACACCCCGTGGGGCCCCCTAGCAAATGCAGGTATACCTCTGGGAGATGCAGATTGGTATTTCACATTTAGTGTTTCAAAAACATTCCCTGATACATCAACAGAGCTTCTGCTTCCTTGCATACCTTTTTCTTTTTCCTTCCTTCCCTTTTTAAAAAATCACGCAGAAGGGCTATGAGAAGGAAAGCTCCTGGTTGTTGCTTTTTGCTTCCAGCCTCACCTAAACACACTGTAGAAAACCTGTGTGCCCCGTGCACATTTTAAAATTCATATCTAAAATGCATACCTACATGTAAATAATTTTACAGCATGTAATTTCAGACATCATGTATATATTTTACTTTTTATAGTCAAGCACATACACTGTTCTTTCAAGTACCAAAGCATTTGCTATCATCATCTATTTCACAAGTGCAAGAATAAACTTTTGTAGATATTTTTCATCATTTCTTTTTCTCCATAAACTTCTGTTTCCATTCTGCTTCCTCCATTGAACGTTATCTAATGAAATACTTTCTAGGCTTGAAAGTCCTTTGTTAATTACCTTATCGTAATTCTCTGCCACAAAGTGGGTATATACAATAAATTTAAAACTTGTCTTCAATTTCTATGACCATAGAATTCTAAGTTTTTAAAAGCTTAGGTGAAGTGATCGTTTTAATTATTAGCACATATGCTTAGATCTAAACAACATAAATATATGACAAACTGACACATATTTCACACAAAAAGTAAAATGGTATTGGGAAGTTACCTCGATAGAGTCAGAGTGATTTCTCCCCATTGCTTCATGCGTGTGTACATAAATAATATGTGTTAGCAAAGTAAGACGAGGCTTCAGCAGCAGATTTTCCCATTTTTCCTTTCCTTTCTTTCCTTTCTTTTTCTTATTTTCCACTCCCTTTCTTTGTTTCTCTCTCTTGCTTGCTTTTCCTCTCATTTTCTTAGACAAGTCCAGGTACAATTATTGAGGCACAAAAGTGGCTGTAATCAAAGATCCCTATGAGGCGTTTCTCTCCCATTCCCTGAGCGGCTCTGTCCTGCCAGGTTCCCATCCTGCAGGGACGGCTGAGGGACCTCCCTGCTTCCGCGGCCCGAGGGAGCGGGTAGTGAATGGAGAGAAGAAAGGAGGTCGCGCAGACCGCAGCCACTTCTCCCTGCAGGAAGGTCTGAGGTTCTGGAAGCTGAGTCCCTTCAAACCAGACAGGCGCCAGGAGCCTCCTGGGAGAGTCTGGCGTGTCCCCAGGGTGCCACGCCCCAGGGCAAAGGCTGTTTGTGGACGATGAGAACCGTGCCCTCTGTGCCCTGTGGCTGTTTGTTCCAGACATCTGATTCTGACTATGGCTGTCTCTCGGGTGGGGTCCTCAGTCTGTCCAGTGCCCCCTCCCCTGGATCTGCAGCCGCAGTGGAAGCTGGGAAACGCTGTGGGGGAACTGTGTCCACATTGGTAGGAATGAGGGCCCCTAGGAGAGGCGCTGGGAGCTCTGATTTTCTTGGAAGCTGAGGTGGAGAAACTGAGGCACTGAGGCTGAGCTGTCACAGTTTACCAGGAGCTTGTCTTCCTCCCTCTCCCTCTTGCAAGCTTAGGCGCCACCTCCACTTGTGCGCCTGAGCCCAGATCTCTGCCTGGGGGCTCCCCGGCGGCCCCTTGGCCCCACCTTCCCTGTGTCTTCCTTGTAGGTGTGGTTATGCTCAAGTCGGCCTCATCCTTCAGGAACAAAAGCAAGGTTTTCCTTTATCCATCTCCTGCCAGGATTTCAACTCTCTCCTTCCCTTTTTATTTCCTTATCTCTAAAATGACAGAGATAGCAGTAGCCACATATTAAGTTATTGAGAGAGTTCATTAAAATACTGCTTGCAAAACAGAGACAGCCCTATCTTTACCTGTAAGACTTCAATAAAACTGAGTAGTCTCATTATCAATGTCACCACCATTATTACCACCATCACCACCACCACCATCACCACCACCACCATCATCATCACTACCGTCGTCATTGCCACCAACACCACTATCGTCACCACCATCACCCTCATCATCGCCATCATCACCATCATCACCATATCATCACCATATCATCACCACCACCACCACCATCATTGCCATCATCATAAGCTAAGCTTACTGATACATAAATGCTTCATTTCTTTAATTCCTATTCACTCTCTCAATCCATTGAATTATTTATCCCTAAACTCAGTGGAGATGACACCAGCAAGCCAC
This sequence comes from Dasyprocta punctata, assembly GCA_004363535.1. NCBI lineage: Eukaryota > Metazoa > Chordata > Mammalia > Rodentia > Dasyproctidae > Dasyprocta > Dasyprocta punctata. The sequence continues at coordinate 63,912 of RJWM01002678.1, forward strand.
CTGTGACATCTCTGTTCTGACTGCTTTTCACACTTGTGGTCCTGGATGACTTAGACGCTCTGCTCTTTCTCTCTGGCAGTTCTTTCTTGCACACCTCCCCTTAGTCACCTTTCCTTATATTCATTCACTCTGGAACTTTTACTGTTCCCCAGGGCTCTATCTTGGCTACAAATAATTTTTCTCCATGCCACCTCTGGATGGCATTTTCCATGGCCATGTTCAGAACTCCTCCCTAATCACCATCTCTCCTGAGCTGCATGCAAATATCATACGGACTGTTGAAAGTGTGAAGTAGATGCTTCCCGCATGACTCAGGCTCAGCCTGTATCCAGAGGAATGTACCCTTTGCCAGACACTTTGCAGTCTCCTCCAAAACACATTTCTTCACCTCTGTCTCTTTTGTTGACAAATGATGCCACCACCCATGAGGGTACTAGGGCTGGGAACCAGGACTCGGGTTCAACACCCAAGCAAAGAAAGAGACAGCCAGACAGTGGAGAGGTGGAGAGAGATTGGGAATGGGTAACAAAATCCAGTGGGGGGAAGAAGTTTGAATATTCTGTAGCACAGCAGACTAACTATAGTTTATAACAGTCTGTTATATGCTTTACAAAGAAGAGCCTGAAAGCTCCCGATACAAAGAAATGATGGATGCTCAAGGAGACGGAAAAGCTAATTACCTGATCTGATCATTACACACCGCATACATGTGTTAAATTATCACACTGTACCCCATAAATATGTGCAATTATATGTCAATTAAAAATTTTTAAAGGCTTACCTTAAAATTGAAGTAGAAGAAGGAGAAATGGGACATCAAACCCTGACAGCTTTTCCTCTGGAATATTTCGCCATTTATCGTGCTTTATTCCCTCCCCACAGTTAGTGCCCTCATAGTAACTTAACATGGAAATAGTGATAACAGCTTTAATAATATTATTTTTCTTCTTAAATGATAACAAAACGATCCTTGGTATCCTGCCACCAATGCATCTCTGAGTCCCTCCTGAATGCCTCTCTAAAATACATATCAAACTGATCTGTTCCCTGACTGCAACCCATTACCTACCATCAAATGCAAGCACTTACCTTGACACGTAGCCTTGCCGACCACCTGACTTTGCCGGCTCTATCCACGTTTGCCTCACCCTCTCTTCTCACAAGCTTCCTCCACACCTCACTGTTTCAAGCACCTTGTGCCTTTTCTAACTCAGTTGTTCCTTTGGCCCGGAATCCCTTCCCTCTACCCTTCTCCCATCTTTCTTTGAAGTCTAAGTTCCTCTTCCCTGGGAAGAGTCCATTCAGCTGGATTAGACGCTGTCCTACAACTGGGTTTATGTCCAGAGAGCATCCTTGAGATGAAGGAAGCATATTAACAGAACTGTGTTCTCCCGCTAGATGAGTAACATGTATATTCTCTCCTCAAAAAGAGAGACCCACTGGTGTGGTCCCTATGTGGTTTGTCCCCAGTAAAGCTGCTGTTAAAATTTCACTCTCAATGCAATATTATTGAAAAGTAGTGAGTTCCTAAGAGGTGATTGAGCTGATAGGCGGGACTACTGCCTTTCTTTTGGGAGCAAGTTCTCTTCCTTGAAGGACTAGGTTAGATACCACTAGAATGAGTTGTTGGAAAGCAAGGCTGTCCCTCCTGTTTTGTCTCTCCCAAGCCCATGCACCCTTTTGCTTTTTGCCGTGAGTTGAATAAAAAAGCACAAGGCTCTTCCTGGGACCATGCTTTTGGACTTCCTGGCCTCTGGGACCATAAACCAAAATGCGTCCTCCCTTTATAAATTACACAGTCTCAGTTATTTTGCTGTAGCAACAGAAAACAGATTCATATGCCCACTTTTTCCTATATCTGGGCTCCTACTATCCTAATACGATATGAAACCACACAGTTAGCGCTCAAGAGATGTCTGAAGGGGGCTGAGTGGGCGGGAGCTGGGGAGGTTGTCAGAGGAGCTCTGATCAGATCTGCAGAGGTGGCCCTAGGACGGGGTGACCTCAGGTGTGGCAGGAGCAGAGCCGTGCTGGGGGCTGTTCATTCTCACCACTGTCCTTAATTTTGTTTCCCCACTGTCACCAAGGTCCGTGTCGGTGAACCTGCCAGTTGGTTCCAACAATGTGCTGTGTCTGTAGCTTAGCCACTTAATCACCCTTTCTAGCTCTCCAGGGTAGATGGCCCTTTTTCTATACATGAAGAAAGTGAACCTTAGAGAGGTGAGGGAATATGAGCTTGCCCGAAGTCACGCAGCTCATAATTGGCTGACAGGAGTGGAACCAGGTCAAGTGACTTAATTTTCTTTTATCTATGGTTGTTATAGCCCATACTTACATTGTTTAACTCGCATTAATCCTCCAGACTACAGCTCAGTCTGGTTACAGAGTAGTAAACCTATTTTTTAAAATATCTTCTTTGTTTAATTTTTTTAATTTTGGAACAATATAAGGCATAAAGAGGAGTTTAAAATGTAGTACAGAGTTCCCACATATCCCATGTCCCCTTCCCTGGTGGTAGCATCTTACATAAATACAGTACCATGAGTGCCACTGAGACACGGGCATTGGGACAATACTGGTAACCAAACACAGACTTCGTTCACACTGCACGACTTTTCCACCAAGGTCCTTTGTCTGCTCCAATGCAGGGTCCACCTTGCATGGCACCTGAGTTATGGCGACCTTTCCATTTCCATTCCCCAACCAGCAGCAGTGCCTGGTCTTTCCTTGTCTTTCCTGACCTTGATACTTGGCAGAGTAACTCGTGAAGGTGTTCTGTAGAGTGGTCCTCCATTTGGACTTGTCTCTTGGCTTCCTGTGGTTGGAATGAGGTTGCACCTTTTGGCAAAGAGACGACAACAGTGGTGTCCCCAGCTCTGTCCGTGTCTATAATCCTACTGCAGAAGGCGTTGACTTTGATTGCTCTGTTAAGATGGCGGCTGTTGGCTTTCTCTCCAGCACTGTTAGCATGTTTTGCTTCACAATTAAGTATTTGAGGGGAGATATTTTGAAACAATGTAATTTACACTTATGCCCCCTGATTTTAAGCATTCATCTGTGGATCTATCCTGTGACAGTTTTTACTGTAGTTTCATAATGGTAATTTCTCTAGTTCCTTCCTTCCTCCTACAATTAGGAATTAGAATTCTGTAGGAAAGAAGTACTTTTCCTTATCCTTTTGCTTATGTATTCAGTCATTTATGAGTTTGGTAGTATTTGCTTTATTTTCTGGATTATATTATATGCTTATTTTATGTTTGTGTTCAATTTGTACAGCCTCAGCCATTAGGAGCTCTTCAGATCAGCTTGGACATTCCTTCTGTGTGTTCTTTCCTCCTAGAAAAGCACTTTCGTACTTTCTGGCATTTCAGAATGCTCAACAAATCAAGTACATTTTTTAAAATTAATAACAGCTATGTCTCCTCCTGGAATGTTGAGGTTTCTCATCGGGTATCCCCTGCAGTCTATCATAAGCCTTTTAGAAGTTTGCCATGTTGTTCCTGAAGGGTTTCTCTCATGTGGCCATATGGAAGCCACAGAAGGCAGAACAATCTTTGTTCTCCGCGCTCCACTCCAAACATAAAGTCTGGGAAATTACCATGTAAAGTGTGGAATGCAACTTTTCAGCCGTACAACACCGCTTGCCGGTTTAATTTCTTTTCACTAAATGTGCAAATGTTCCTCTTCCTGACCGACGTACCTGAACAAATATGGGCGTTCAAAATGGCACCTTGCGTGGGCTGGTGGGGCATCCTGCAGCGTTCGCTAGAACTTCACCATCTAGGAGTTTAATTCCCCTGTCAGATGAACTTGTATCTCACCTGAGGCTTTGACGAAGCGCAGTAACCAGTTGTCTTTTCCCGCAGAGTGAATTAAGTTTGAAAGAGCTGAAATTACAAAGTTGCTCTTATCAAGTTGACGGTGCTGTCACAATTGTTTAGTCTTTCTCTGTGGGCCTCCAGGGGAGATTTTGTCTTAAAATTTAACTTTCAGGTGAGGATGAGAATTCTTCACTCTCAGAGTGAGGGAATCTCGCTTAGCCTCCACGCCGCCTGTTCAGCGTCCGTCACTCATCAGCCGGTTGCTACGCCACCCATCAAAGGAACCCATCTAATTTTAGATTTGGCTCTAATCAGCTCTTGTGCTATTTCCATTTTTATACCATCCTTTTATACAAACACCTTAAATTATTCTCAGCATTTTTGAAACTCAGACTTACAGAAAAGCTTAATCTGGCAAATGAATTCTAACATGACACAGAGGAAATCCTGTGGGGAAAGGTCATACTGGGCCAGGTTGATGGAGATACATTGTTGGATCTGAATGGTATCACAGTATTTGAGCCAAAGACAAAAAGAAGTCACATAAAGGTGAGCTACATGGTGTGTTCTCGCAGAAGAGTGTATACAATCCAAATGTTAAATGTAATAAATAAGGTCATAGGATAAGCACCATATATAACAAATTTTCTCTGGTATTGCTAGAAAAATTGTCAATAATGTGACGCTAGATGAAGGTATTTTATTTGGATCCTGTGTGTAGAATCTGAGATGGTAATTAAGTCTTCAAGATTTTGTTTAGCCTTCATAAGTTTGTTTAGCCTTCATAAGAAACTAAGTAAATGTGTGATTGATATGAATTGCATGAAGTCTTCAAATTATGCTGAATGTTCATGAATTTATAAACGGTTGCATCCGGAAGTTCATCTGTAGATTGACTGTTTGGAACTGAGAAGATGCTTCCCTTAGAAAGACTGTTTCAGTGGTTGGTATCCCAGGTCATTGGACAAAAGCCTGTTTAAGTCATGAGACATGCTTGAAGTAGGGATAGACTGTAGGATTTCAGTTACACTAAATTGCCTTTTTTTTTTTTTTTTTTTTTTTTTTTTTTTTTTTTTTTTTTTTTTTTTTTTTTTTTTTTTTTTTTTTTTTTTTTTTTTTTTTTTTTTTTTTTTTGGCATAGCAGCTATGAAGCTTTGTGTTCAGAATCTTATCTGGTGGCTGCTGAGGAAACTGGATGTTCATAGCATAGCATAAGTTTTTCTCTGTCTTTTTGAGGATAGAGAAGTAACAAGAATTTCTGTGGTTAAGTGGGTCACCAGTGTCTCTGTCTCTCTGTCTCTGTCTCTCTCCCCCCCCACCTTTTTCTCTCTCTACATAAACTAAGTGGTCCAAATTAAGAAACCAAGGAGATTTTCCTCTCCATTCATTTGTAAATACGACTTTTAATAAGACCAGATTTCATGATATGGGAGTATTGCATTGTGGAAAACCTTCCACCTATTTTCTTGGCCTGTAACTTTGGAATACCTGTGGCTGCTTCAACATTATAAAAGTAAAACCGTGGCCAAGTATTCTGAAGACCACAGAGTCCTCTATAGGGGAGAAAAAGTTGATTCATCTTTGTAAGGAACACGTGTCAAATTATTCTTTATTCAGGGCTTGTATAGGTACAGTCCTGAAAACTTTTCACTTTAGCAACTATCATTTAATTAATTTCAGACACTGTTTCATATTGGCAAGGAAAATACCCCTAATGTTCAAAAACTCCTACCCAATGTAGTCTTAATTGAATTACAGCATCACCGACAGAGACCAGCTTCATTTGTAGAATACAAATATGAATATGACCTCTTCCCGATAGTAATTCGTAGGGAAAATTAAAAGTCATGCATTTTACATGAATGTTGATAATATCAGCCAGCATACATTGTGTACTATGTGTCAGGCACAACTGGAGTATCGTAGTATGTTTGATTCTCAAGCACCCCCAAGCAGGGATTGTCCTGTGATTGTCCACATTTTGCAATGAAAAGACTGAAGCCTTGAAAGTTATATTACTTTACAGCCAGCAACTTCAGAGCTGAAACCCAGTGCTCTGTGTCCTCCTAACACTCAGACTGTGCAGCTGCTGTCCACTCAATCAGATGCGCATACAGCTGAAGGTCTCCACCAAAGACGTGCCGTCCCTTCCATAAAATGGCATAGTGATGTCTGGATACAAATGTCATTGTCTGCCTCCTTTCCCAGGTTTTAATTGGATTTGTGTCTGCTTCCCATTTGGAAGGGTCTTCTCATCGTTGCTCTCTAGGCATTGGGAATTTCTGTTCTTAGTGATCTGGTCCGGACTCAATCTGTCCTGCCTGTCTGTTGCTCCGTTCTCTCTTTTGCATTGATTAGATGGAACTCAGCCATTAAATGATACACTGTGATGAGTACTTCAGAGTGTGTGCCTGGAAGGCAGTGTTGTGTCCTCCGAGAGAAAGGTGATATGCGTGTACAGTTGTCCTTTAGTACCCATAGGACATTGGTTCGGGTCCCTTGGTAGATCTGGAAACCAAGGAGCTCAAGTCCCTTCCAGGAAACGGCATGGGGTTTGCATAGGACCTGCACACAGCGTCCTGCAGACTTCAGACCATCTCTGGGTCACCTGTGCTGTCTAATGCAGTGTAAATGCTGCATAGATTGCGGTTACACACTACTGTTCAGGGAGCGACGCCAAAGGGAAAGTCTGCCCGTGTTCAGTCCAGGCACGATACTTTTCTGAGCATTTTCTCTCTTTAATTGATCAAAGCCGAGTGTGCACATCCCACAGATGGGACAGTCCAGCTTTAAATACACCGGCGTAGGTGAGCACAGATCAGCCACTGACCTGGTTGTGACCCAGCGGAAGGTGGGTATGATAGGGCTGGGTATTCCTGACTCAGACATGATAGAAAGTGTGTGCCTTGCGTGCGGTCCCAGCTCAGCGTCTGAACCCCCGTGTCCCCCATGAGGCGTGAGAGGAATCCCTGGGGATCCCCAGCTGCTGGGACTGGGGGTGACCAGCCAGGAGGAGTGGTGGTGAGTCACGGTCCCGGGGCGGCAGTGCTGTGAGGCACCATTGTGTGGCAGGGAGCGCGTGCTAAGTGCTTTTCACATGAATCATTGACATCGAGGCCTCTCTGTGGTCCTCGAAGTGGGTTCGTCACTCTGTTTAGGGGGAGTCAGAGAGAGAATAGGAGACGAGCAGGCCAAGGAGCGAGGAGGTCAGGCCCACACCCGCTCAGTCTCCTGGCTGCATCTCCCAGCCCATCCCAGTGTGCCACGCAAGGGTCCCTCTGACTTGCCTGTCAGGATTAATCATGAGTATCCAGGAAGCAAGCGGAAGTCAGTACCTGAGTCCAGAGATTGGCCTCGCAACTGCAGAGGGACTGAGCCCGTCCCTTGCAACCCTAAGGGGCCTGCTCCCACTGCGTTGCTAGAGAAAATGCAAGGTGTGGCTTCCTGCGACATTGGCATGCCCCCAGTAGTTCTGGATCTTCCCTTCCCTGTGGAGGGGTTCAGTCTACATTTGCAAGTTATTTGCATAAATAATTGGGAGTTTCAGTATCCAATGTGAGCCTCACTTGAGTGTCCAAGATCTGAAAAGCACTGTAGAAGTTTTGTGTGTTTGTTTCCTTGCTTTTTCCTTGGCATCCAGCACCAGTTGGGGTCCCTTGACTCCCCACAGAGTGGCCTGAGCCTGACCTCGGTCAGCCGAATGGTCCCCAGTACCAGCTTCCATCCATGTTTGCTTATCCCAGATAGTCCCTGAGCACCTCCCACCTGCCGGGCTGGAGGCGCATCGGGGAGCGGAAATGACCAGGTTCCCAATGGGGATGTGCTCCTTCTGAGGGGATGGTGGTACCTCAGGCAGTCACAGATGCTCAGGTACAGTGGTGGCCCCGGAGAAGCAGAGGGACTGGAGGTAGCAGCTCCCTTCCTGAGGACATGGGCTCTGACTGGCCCTGGTGAAGGGGGATGGAGTGGTGGCCGCTGGCTGGAGTGGAAAAAGGGGCACCCAACCTTTGAGAGCCTCCCCCGGGACCATTGGGGTAGAGGTGCCTCAGCTGTGTGCCTCGGTGAGCTCTGTCCCCCAAGAGAAACTGGTAGAGACCGGAGCAGAGATGACTGCGGGATGAGTGGGGTGTTGGACAGAGCTAGGCAACTCCACAAGGTAGCGTACAAAATGGACTTGGTGACAGGTGTGCTGGAGGGGCGGGGGACAGGCAGGTGTCTGAGGACGCCTGGGTTCCCATGGGTGTGACTAGGATGGCTGGGGCTGTCGCTAAACTCCCCAGCACCTCTCGCTGGGACTCTCACCAGTCTCTTTTGAGGTTGATGTGCTGCACTACTCATGCTGGAAAATACAAACATCAGTAAGAGCTGCCGCCCTCACAGACGTGGGATCTAGTGACAGATGGGGTTAAGGCACAGGCGTACCGACCCCCTCCCTCCCGGCTTTGAGGATAGTGGTTGTAGAAAGCAGGCAGTGGTCACTACGCACAGATGACCTGCAGCCCCAGAGCCAGGCAGGGGTGTGGGAGGCCCTAAAACCTGGCTTCCCCAGCGGCAGGAGAGACTGGGGATCCAGAGACAGGTGAAGCAATGGGCTGGTGACATCTGAAAGAACACAGGATCAGTGAATAAAACCTTGATGCCGATCACATGGACACTGCACAGGCTTCAAGCCAGAAATGAGAGCATCTAAAATTCATCTTTCCCAGGCAGCCAAGGGCAATCAAAAGAAGTGAGCCATTTCACAGGAGAGACTGGAACGCGCGTGATTTGTGAAGATGGAGAGTGAATTGTGACTTCTTTTCTTCCGCTGGCCTCTCTTAGAAGTATTCACTGCTTGATCATCGCTAGATCTCTATAGATATCTCCATGGCAACAATTGATATGAAAATTGTCATCACTTCTGCTTCAGATGGTCTGACATTTTCCACTGTCCTGGTCATTTCCATTGTTTGTGTACCTGAGCGAAGAGGGACCTGCTTGGACCCTGGCACATTGTCTCCCGTCCCGGGGACCTAAGTCCTGTGACAGTCCTAGAGTTGGGGAACATCCTTCTGGGAGCGGGTGCTCTAGGTAGGCGATGAGGAGGCACCGCTGGTGTCCTGGGTGACTGAGCAGTGAGGACGGGGAGCTAAGTGGGGTGCTTGGGAGTTTTGCCCACATCAGTCCCATCACTGAATGAAGCAGTGTCCAGGGTCCATGGTTTCAGTCATCCTCTGTCAACAGGAAAGGGGAGTCTGGCATCATAAGCTGTGTGAAGACCACATGCACATAGTATATTGTAATAATTCTTCTATTTTAGTGTTATTACTATTACTCTTTTACTGTGCCTAATCTCTAAATTAAGCACCGTCGTAGATCTGTATGTAAAGGGAAATGGTAGCATCTGCGGCACTCACTGCTCTCTGCTGTCTCAGCCTGCACACGATGTCTGTCTCGCTGTGTTCCCCGAACACGAGGAGATTATGATATGTCACATGGCACTTTGCACACATTTTTATCCTGCATCAATCATTCCCTCTGATATTTAGTTTCTTTGTCCAGATCGCCTTGTTGTATGTAATCCCAATCCTGGCCAACGGAACTTTTCAGTCTACTTTCTCTCCCTCCAGTCACCTTCCTGGAATGACAGTGGGCCATATTTTATGATCCTTGCCACTCTCTTCATTCTTCCATTCAACAAACATTCTCAAAACTTTCTGGGTATTCTTTCTTTTGGGTCAGCTTTCTGTCACTGTGACAAAATACTTAATGGAGGGAAGTTTGTTTTGGCTTATGGTTTAAGAGACCTCAGTCCATGGTTGGCTGGCTCCATTGCCTTTTGTCATGTAGTGCAGCAGAACCTCAGGGGACGGGGTGCTTGGTGGGGAAAAGCAGCAAATCTCACGGCATCTGAGAAACAAACACAAAGAGAGGTGGCTTGTGTCCAATATCCTCTTCAAGGGCAGCATGCTTCCCATTTCCTAGCATCCTTCCCCTAAGCCCTATTTCTCAAGAGGTCCCAACAGCTCCTAACAGCTCCCTCAGCTGGGGGTGAAGCCTTTGGGGGAGGGTTACCCCCACCATAGTACCTTCCCAAGCCAGGCACTGTACTAAGTGACTGGGACACCTGGAGAACCAGGGACCCCTGTCTTTGTGCTCTGGCATACAGGATGAGAGGTGACAGACAGAAAGGAAATCGTATAGTCTGCAAGATGATAAGAAAAGAATGTCTAAGGGTGTGGAAATGTTGGGGAAAGCCTGGTGTGTTTGTCACTACAGGAAGTACCTGAGAGGATCAACTGACCAAGGGAAAGGAGTTATTTTGGCTCAGCATCTTGGAAGTTCCAAAATGAAACAATCAGCTCTGTTGTTTTCAGACCTGGGTCAAGACAGCACATCAAGGTGGAAGCACACAGGAAAGCACAACTGCTCACCCTGTGGCCAGGAAGTAACAAGAGGAGAAAAAGAGGCTGGGGCCCTCCAGTCCCCTGAAGAACCCCTCACTCCCTGGGCTCCCCCTCTTAGAAGTTCCATGCCTCCCAGTAGCACCATGTTGGAGACCAGGCTTTTGCCACGTGGACTATTGGGAGATGCTTAAGCTCCAGACTAGAGCACTGGGTTCAATTTAATGGCACACACTTGCGGTTAGAGTGCGAGTGTCTTTGCAGGGCGAGCTGTGAGCACAGAAGGGAAGCAGGTGAGGAGTGAGCGTATCAGAAAGGAGCGCTGACACGAAGCAGAAGGGCTGGGTGCCCAGCTGGTATGAGGACCCACCAATGGCCAGTCCCGCGAGTGTGAGACAGAGTGTGGCTGGTGGACACGGCCAAACGCAGGGGCTCACTGGCATGATGGCAGATCACATGCGTCCCGCAGGCTTTATGGGAACTGAGCAGCACAGCCTGATTTAAGTTGCTGTGGGCTCACCACATCTTCAGTTTGCACCCTAAGGGCCCCAGGCTAGGAGCAGCAAGGAGTGTACTCAAGTGTGCTGACCAGTCGCTAGCGGTGATCCCAAAATATCCAGGTTGTATTTCTTTAGACACAATTCCCCACGCATCCCCCAATTTGTCAAGTATTTTTGTGTGATTCACCACATGCTGGAACTTTCTATCATTCATCCTCTAAGATACTCATGAGTATCCTTTCCACATCACACAGGAACTTGGAATAAAATCATGAATGGTATATTTTTTCTTTTCGTTCTGTGATGAGTTGTTGAAATTCTAGTCATGACGCTGCATGTGTTACGAGTTCTTCATGCGTGGTGAGAAATGTGCCCATGTTTTATTGACACGTGACTGTGGAATGGGCAGCTAGCAACAGTGACGGGGTTCCCCGAGTGTGAACACCCAACAAACCCAATGGCAGCCATCACCACGTGTAACCGATGTATGCCCCAACACAACCCACTTCCTGTGTGCACATCACACATGTGCTTAATCCAGTGGCTTCTCTCAACTGCTTTAGGAAATCTCTTAAAACATATATAAGTGCTTCCTACTAATATTTCTTTTTATGACACCTCTCTTTTGCTGAATTCTTTTTCTCTGAGTTTTTTTAAAGAAATACATAATATCAGTATGTATTTATGGCGAATAGTACATTTACACCACAGGTGTATACCATATGCAATGATTAAGTCAAGATGATTAGCATGTTTACCTCCTCGAACATTTAGTATTTCTATCCATTAGGGCCCTTTGGACTCTTCTGATTATCTTGAAACACACACAGTCATGTAGGCCCAGCTACCACTTAACTGAGCTTTAATATCAGAACCAGTTCCTCGCAGCTTGCTACAATTCAGGACCTACTGTCCAGTCGCTGTCCCTTCCTAATCACCAGTGACCTCCATTCTAGTCTTTTCTTCTGTGAGCTCAACTTTCCTTTAGCTTTCACATATGAGAACATATGTTTCTCTCTCCCCCTCTCTCTCCTTCTCTCTCTCCCTCTCCCTCTCTCTCCCTGGCATATTTCATTTAACATGAATCTCCACCCATTCCATCCACTTCATCACTAAGGACAGGAATTCAGACTTCCCTGTGACCAAGTAGTACTGCATGGTGTAGATATACCACACTGTCTTTATCTGTTCATTTGTCACTGACACTTTGGTCGATTCCGTATCTTGACTGCTGTAAATGATGCTTCAATAAACAGGGCTGTTCAGGTATCTCTCAGCTATAGTGATTTTTTTGAGAATTTCTTAATACTGTGCTTTAGTCTTTTTCTCCTGGTTTTCACCTGCGCCTCCACATACAGATCATTTGAGAAATGTCACATCCAGAAATACCTGGGTCTCACTACTGAGAGGTTTCGATCTGTTTGATGTACATCTCAAGTATCAGTACTTGAAATTGAAACTTTTAATTATGAACTATTTCAAATGTACACAGTGCAGAGAGAATTGTATCATAATCCCACATGTTCTTATCCCCCAGCCGTAATAACTAACTCTAGGTGCTGTGTTTCAAAAGTACTCCCAAAGGATTTTTGTAAGGCACACAGAGATCCACCAGTCTATTTTAATAAAACAGGAAGCGGAAGGTGTACTTCAGTGGATATAGACATTGAGGACAGTGGACATGTGAAGGCCATGTGATTTGAAAACACTGTCGGATGCTCTGTTGGTCCACAATGGCCTTTGTGAGGATGGAATTCAGTATTCGCACGCGCGTGTGTGTGTGTGTGTGTGTGTTGAGTTTCGTTAAATGGTGCCAAAATTTGAGATTGGGCGTGGTGAGAGCTGGGGAAAATTCAAAGGAAAGTTCAGAAAACAGTACCATGCCCAGTCATGCAGGTAACTCAATAAAGTCTGGCTTAAAGGTACAGGAAAGTCTGATGAGAGAGGGTCGGACGAGTTGATTGGAAATGATGGATCAAAGAAGACATCTTCCAGGGAAGAGGGGGTGGAACTGTCATGAGACTTACGGAGAGAAAGCACTGAAGCAATGCCAAATTTATCTCAATCTATAATACAGAAGCTCTGCAGGGTACTGAAAAGCCAAGTAAATACATCTATATCTCCGTGAAGTCAATGTCTGAGGGTAGAATTGCGGGCAAATCATGTTGTCCAAGTGACAGACTCTTAGAAAACTACTTCGTCTCAAAGCTGGACGGTACTTTACGGAGGAGCTTGACCCGGTGCCCTGGTGACAGGATGGCTTCTCGTCTGCAGCTCTACTGGCGGATGCTTGGGATGACCCAGATATCCTAACTGCACAGCCTGCTGCTCATAAAACAGCTCAAGCCACAAGACAACAGCAGTCTTCCCTTCCTGAGCTAATGTCTCATCCCTCAACAGCCCTTTAACAAAAGAAACTATTTCTGTTGCTTCCACCTACTATGTCATCTTAAATATATATATATAGCTATAAAATGACTTGCATTTCTCTTACCCATGGGTCTCATCAACCATAAAACCAAAATGATCTTATAAATTGATGTGAAATAATATAAGACCCATATAATAAAATTAACGAAATATTAATTTAATAAGATTAATGATTTTTTTTTTTGTACTGTGGATCAAACTCACAACATCATGCTTACCAGGCAGGCACTTACACTGCTGAGCTAAATCCCCAGTGCATGATGTTGTTTTTTATGAAACAAAATTCCTCATCCTATGTTAAAGATAAAAGATATATCCTCTGGTCAGTTTACTTGATTTGGTTCACTGGTTAGCAAAAGGAATTCCTGTTTGCCTAAGTCTGTCATACCAAAAGTTATCAATTTTAGTAAAGTCTGTCTCTCCTGGGCTTAGGAGAGTCAGCTCAGCCTTAACCCAAACTGCCAGCAATTAGCCCTCATTTTCCCTTTTTAATGAGACATCTCTTGGCAACTTTGTAGAGATGTTTTGTGTGCTTGGGAATCAGGGTCAGAGCTGTGCTGTTACTGCAATCTTCAATAAATGGGCACCTAATGCAATTACTGCTGGGACTGGGAACAGAACAATCTTTCATTGTTATTTATTACTATACTTATTGCTAATGAACTGCTTTTGCAGACTGACGCATATAACGACAGGATCCAAGCAGCAAGTCTTCTGCAAAATAAGGATGGACTCTTACAGTGTGGGCTGTCTTAAGTTTAGGTACCTGAGTGGGTGAATAAGATCATTTTACCACCACTTTTTTCAGTCTTAGCTTCTGTGACACATCTGTCTGCATATACTTTGTCCCCCATGGGACTGTTGGTATCAGCTGACCACCTAGATCAGTGGCTCTCAAGATCCTGTGTAATTTATAATCACCCAGAGAGCTTACTAAAAATGCCTGGACCCCAACCCAGAACTTGTGATTTGCTTAGTTTTGAGGCTCCACCCATGAATCTGCATTTTAATAAGCACACTGATATAAATGGCATGAATATGTTTATCACTTTCTAAGTTTATTCTTCACACAAAAACAAAACTGGGAAAACTGTGCACCACCAACCTAGTTGGAGACAGTCTGCTATTTCTCTTGGATCCACAGCTCCCGAAATGAGTCAGTCATGGGAATCCGGGAAAATCCCTCATAAATACCTAGAACAGGGCAGAAGCAGCAGCCACAGTTTGTTTTTGGATCATTTTGACCTATGAAACAGATTTACTTCCAGGGGCATGGACTTTCTAGATGATGTTTTTATTTGTTCCCAGAGCATGCTGGGAGCTGTGGACTCAGAGGGGCCAGGGTTTCAGGGAGAACTCGCACTGTGAGGTCCACATCGGGGAGACAAACAGAAAGGGAGGAGAGTGTGGACAACAGGAATCAGGAAAGCAAGGCTGACATTTTTCTTGGAGTAGCTATTGCTGTATAAAGCTAACCATCGCGCATTACCTAAAGAGGGCAATGTTAACCTGAAGATCCCACTGAGAAGTTAAACCAAATTTCTGAGCATGTTCGGCGAATCCTTCCCCCGTTGATTCTTCTTGATAGCTGCTGGAATGAAGTACAGTGGCTGATTGTTTACAACCTGAGGATTATTTACAGCCTCATGGGGAATGGAGAGGCTTGCTGGCATTTATTTTATGTTTTTTATTGGGGGGAAGGGTAAAATATTAACTCTCTTGGTATAACCTAAATGAAATCATCTGTTTGGGAGTTAAATGTAATACTACGGATAACCAATTCCCATTGTTTATATTTTAGTATTTCATTCTTTATATTATATATGAGAACTTCAAAGAGTTATTTTTAGTTAAGGGGGAGAAGAACAGAAGTATTGAGCATTTCAAGTTTATATAAAATTAAGCATTAGAAAAACCCATGTAAAATCATTGTTAAAAATTATTGTACTTAACAGGGTTAAGACCTGTTTCTAAAATTTACTAGAAATAGAGAAAGCCAAAAAATAATAAAGGTCTATTTTAACATGATGAAACTTCCATAATAGGTACCGGCCCCACCTTTATGGCTATTCAGAGTACAAATAAAAAAGAGGGAAGTGTGGAATTACGGTGAATAAGAATGATTTTTCTTACTGATGTGTTAGCACTTAAGTTTTTGTACATTTTGGGTTGCATCTGTAGTGCCGGTAGTTTCTTTTGTTCCATCTTGCGTCTGTCCCTTGCCCGTATACAGACCCCGGCAATGAGGTAGACACACCCAGCGTGAATACAGCATCTGGAACTCCAGACACTATTCTTACAACCTAGAAACACTTCAGTGAATTTGTATCTCAGAAGGAGAAGCTTGTTGCTTTTGTATTATGAATTCTTCCTTGTGTTTCTCTTATTAATGGTCTCCAGTGACACTGCGGCTGAAGACATTAAGTTCCTATTTCAAGGATTTGATATGCAATTCAGGTGCCTGATGCTATTTGGAGCATAAATAAGTCTCAACTGGTTACTGCAAGTGCTGGCAGCATTTCCTGAAGGCAGAGACTTCAGTTTGAACCAATGGGCACGGCCGAGTGTACCAGTTGGGTAGCGCTCTTGGCTAGGGTTAAGCTTCAGTGTTCCTTTAATTCCCAAGTTGGGGATCAACTTCAGACGGGTCCGCTGCTCAGACTCTATCACTGCCTTTTGGAATCTTGTCCTTGAGGCTGCCAGCATTGCGGTCAGCATGACTTGTAAGCTCTGTCCGTCCTTGCCTTGGCTGGCAGGCTGTTCAGGTGGGTGGCAGAGTGTCAGTGAGTACCATGCGTCCTGTCTCTTTCAGGCCTTGTGGTGGGGTGGAGGTTCTGGGCATCCTGGCTTTTCAGCTTGGGATGAATTTATATGCATCCTTCCTGACGAAAGCTGCACCCTTTTTGCCAAACTACAGCTACAATTCTGGATGGCTTCTTGCCTTTTGGTGATATATCTATTGTATGCACAGTAGAGCAATTATAGGGAGCCCATGAAAAAGTGTTATAGAACAAGCATCAGGATGGAGGGAACCAGAACGGCTATCCCAAGACCTAGGCTGGAGTGCTGGAATCCTTTCCCCCTTTCCATGGAGGATTTCAGTGTTCTCACACTCCACATAGCCCTCTCTCTCACAAGGACACAGCAGGCATCTGAAGAACTGACTTCTTGGGCCAAATCAGCACTGACCCTGGGAATGTGTGACAGGCGTTTCCTGACCCAAGAAACCACTTCTCTGTAACTTACAGAAATCGCGCCACAAAGGGTTTCAGGACCACGACAAGCATAACGACTTCTCTGGGTGGGAGGGGTGTGACCGTGGCTTTATTTGTGACATGGGAGGGAGGCATGGAGAAGTTCAGCTTCCAAGAAAGAAAACAAATCTGCCTGTGAATGAATCACCCCTTTGCTGCTGTGTTACTTTCCGTCTTTCCTTGTGGAAGGACTCATTACTTTATTTTCTGATGAGAGTGAAATAGTAGGTTTTTCACTGTTGACTTATTCCATGGTTTGCTTGTCATTATCTGCTCTCCAGGTACTAGGACGTTGCGTCTCTTGTGGACCCCTGCTATTGTTGAGGCAGACAGATGTTTGAAGATCGTCCCTTAGACCTCCTCTGCATGAGCAAAGTCTAAGTCAAGTGACAGCTTAGTTCATGCTTCAGTGCCCATTCGTTTGTTTAGCTAAAAGTAAGTGGTTGGCTTGCAGTGTAGCCAGCAAGCCATTGTGGGGAGACAGAGTTGACTGGGGTGGGGTGGGGGGAGTCCTGCAGGACAGCGCAGCAAGGTAGAAGGAAGACCGTGGTTGGTTAGAGATACAAACAGGTTACCCAGGGTGCTAGGCCCTGCTTGTGCATGGTGGGGCATTTCTGTGCTAGGAAAAAATAAGAGTGTGGTGGAAAACCTCGGTCAAACCCAAAGCGTCTCACCATAATTGCTTCTCAGATTCACCGTGAAGCTATGCTGCAGCTCGGATCTTACTCTCCTGGACTATTTCAACATTTAGCGAGGTAGTCCTCAATTTCATAATGGCCATTTAGTATTCTCCCACTCTCCCCCCTGAAACCAGTCATTTGGATACTATTCCTGATTTTCATCACCGAAAAGATTAAGATTCATGAGTCATGGAGAGAACAGTTTGCTTCAATTTAAAAAAATAACAAAAATACCGCAGTCAAATGAATGAAAGTCTGAAAGCCATCTGCGGCTGGGAAGATAACGCCAACTCTGGGTTTATTGTAAACAGTGAGACTTGCTCAAGGCCACTTCCGACAGGGAGCGGAGCCCTTCTTCAGCTGGGAATCTCCCCGCGGCCCTGAGGCCACCCGTGTGGCATGGATGCAGCCTCTCGCCTCAAAGGAGGAGTTTCTGATGGAAACCTAAGATAACTGGTCCCTAAACTTACCCAGCACTTGAACTGTCACCTCTGTGGCTCATCTGAGACTGTCTAGATCCTCATTACCTCTGGCATCGGAAGCAGGGCCTACGTGACCTCATACTTGCCCATTCATTCTAGACTTCAAAATGCCACATTATTGTTTAAAAAAAAAAAAACTATGACTCCAGTCATATATTCGTGCTCAAAATTTCTGCACACCTGCAGAAGACGGGTCTGCGAACGCCATAGCAAGGTGGTAATGATAAATTTCCAGCTTCTCTCGCGTGCGATCTGACGACTCCGCCACGGGGAGCCAAGTCATCGGACGCCACGTCCTGTTTCTGTGGAAGTTTCTCTCTCCTGGAAACCCGGCCACATCTCCCCACCTCCTGGCGCCAGGCCAGCCCGCTCCTCACTCCTCGCTGCCGCAGGCTTCCGCACCACGTCTTTGGCTCCTATTAGTAAAGGCAAGATTTCTTCCCAGCCCCATTTGCTTCCCTCCCCAGCTCCTGCAGGGCGCCTCCTTGATTCGGGAAGGGCCTCACCAGGCTGCATCCTAGGCCTGGCGACTCGGAGGGGAATCCGGGAATCGCTCCACGCCTGCGAGCCCAGCCTGAGTCCGCTCGGTTGCAGCCGACGCTCTGGACCCGGTGGGAGGAGGAGGGGCTGAGCTGCGGGTGGGCAGAGAAACCGCTTTTGCGCAGCCTTTAATTCAAGTCTTCTCTAGGAACTTAAAATTTCCTGAGCGCCCAGCCTGTGCAAGGCGCATTCAATCCGAATTTTTTTCTTTCAGAAAGGAATAATAATACTGCAGCCCTAGGCCAATAAATCACTCACCTGGAGGTCGCGCCCACCCTCCCCGGCGCTCCCGGCGGCGGTCTGGGGGCCCCGAGCCCCGACCCGGCGCAGGCCGGCGCGCCCCGCCCGCGCGGGAGGAGCGGCTCGGAGCCTGGGCGTGGGCAGTGCGTCCCGAGCTGCGCGTCGTGTCGCCGGCGGGGCGAGAGCGGCTGCGGTTCCTCCCGCGCAGCGCGCACCGCCGCCAGCCGAGCCCAGCCGGCCTGCTCGCGCCTCAGGTAACTTTTCCGCCGTGCGCCGGGGATGCGGGGTCCCCGGGCGCCCGAGGCCGGGGAGCCGGGCTGTGGAGCTGTGCCCCCTCCGCGCCACCGGGACCGCCGGACCCCGACTCGACCCGCCCGGGGACCTCCGAGCCCGGCGGGGGGACGACTCGGTCCCGGCCCGGGGCGCCATGTTTCAGGGGCGCCGTTCCAGGTCACCCCGGGGCCGGGGCCGGGGCTGGGGGGTTCGGGGCGCGGAGGCGGCACTGCGGCGCCGCGGGTCCGGGGCGCGCACGGAGCATCCCCGGTTTTATGTAACTTGCCTACCTTCTGGGCCGGCCGGGGGCGGCGGGGGTCTTGAGGCCGGGGTAAGTAGGGGGCCGCCCGGCCTCCCGCGCACCTGGGCCCCCGCGCCCCGGCAGGGAGGGGTCCCCGAGGCGGCCTGCGGCGTGGGGGGCGGGGAGGGGCGCGGGCCCGGGACTCGGGGTCCGGGCCAGGCTCCGGCCCCGGGGCTGGCGTCTTGGGCCCCCTCCTCTCGCCCCACTTCTGCTCCCGCACCCCGCACCCCGCACCCCCGCGCCCCGGGCCGAGTTTGCGGCTTCTGCAATGCGGTGGGTGTGGTTACCCGGTGAACTGTAACTGTGCTCCTCTGCGGCGGCGGTGGCGGCGGCGGGAGCGACCCTGCCGTTTCCCCTCCTGCATTCCGGGATCTGAAGTTTTCTGAGGGTCCCCTCTGCCTCTGCAGGCCGGGGTGAAAGTTGGGAGGAGACAGTGGCGGAACGACTGGAACGGTGGAGGGAACATGTGGCACTGATTAGGCTGAGGCCGGGCCAGAGCGGCGGTGCTGGCCGGCCTGCCTGCCGGGCTGCGTGCAGGCCGGGCTTCGGCTTCTGCGCGCTGGTCCTGCGGAGCTGCGTTTGCAGAGAGCCGGCCTGCCCTTTCTTTTGGCCCAGTTTGGGGTCCCTGAAGCAGCCAGGTGAGCTGTAGTTTGTCTGGATAGAGCTCGCCTCCCCGATAAAGCAATGGCCACGCCAAGCGCTGGAAACATTGTGTTTAATTTTGCGCCGATTCCTTTTTAAAGGCCCAAGGACACGAAAATGATAAAACACTTGTGTGGGAGCTGTGATCATAGCTCATTGGCAACAGAGGAGCGCATCAGACTCGCCTGAATGCCTTGAACCGGAAGGTGGCTCCTGCATTAGCTCAGCAAAATTGTTTTTTTAAAATGCATGCTAATTTGGCATCAGAAAGCTCCAAACTTCAGTTGGAATAACAAATTTATTGTAAGGGGAAATATATTCTAAATTGGAGAAGCATGATTTTAGTTTAATTTCCAAGGCACTCATGAAGAAGGCTGAATGTGAAACACTGTCTCATTTGCATTAGGATCTTCTGATGGTTTAGAAAAGCAAAAATAATTAGATGCACGAGTTACTGCATAAAGTTTGTCTGGCCAGTACACTCGGGTGAGCACTTTTTGCAAAACAGACTGTTTTGTGAATGGTTTGTTGGTAACAAGCAAAGTAGCCACAGTGATGTGAACCACGTTTAGATACAGGACTGAGGAGCAGAGGTCAAAGGCCAGGGTCTCAGTGACGTAGTCACATTTATTTTCTAAATCATTCTTTCTGCACGAATGTGATTCAGGTTCAAAGCAGATTTTGTCAGTACTTCTTGTATGGCACTTGGACTTGGGCCAACTTTGTGTTGAAATACAAGATCAGAGATTTTTGCAGTTTTGTATATACATTTTTAAATTGTTTGCCCAGATGCATTGAGACCACCTATGTAGCGCCATTTGCATCCTGAGAGAGATCATGTTGTCATCAGCCCATGAGTCTTTTCTGAATTTACCATGTTTTGTGTTAAATGTAACAGGGACTTGCTGTACAAGTATTTTTTCCCATGTAGTAGAATGTGCATTCATCTTTTAAGCATGTGCTTTAAAAAATGCAACTAAAATTGATGAATTAGAATTCATGTCCTTGCCAGTAAACTAGAATTCCAAAAGTAGACCAAAAAATAATAAACTTTCTTTCTGTGGGAATTGGACTGTAGCGAAGAGAAGTTTCTTAAGTCGCATGTGTATTCTGGTCACCATTAATTCTCCTGGTCTCTCCCAAGTAACCCATCCTGGTTTACCTCTTTGAATGTCAGCTGTACTATGGAACCTAGGCCTGCCATTGGAAACCACGGATCGCATTTAGCTTTAGGACCACTTCATTTAGAGAGAGCCCTAATGGTGCAATTGCAGCATCTCTTTCTTCCACAAGGCTTGCTTGCTGGCTGCTAATTTGCTGGGAATTCATCAGATGCTCTTGGCTCCTGGAGGGCTGTGCTATCATTTGATTTGCCCTGGCTGTAAAGAATTATGTGCTCAGAAGCAAGGGCTGGGACTGTGAAGCCATTGCCCTGCCTGGCGTTATGACATCACTATGGCTCAGAGGAAGCAAGGGTGGGGCAGGCGAAAACCAGACTGTCTGAGGCATCTCTCTGGTTTAACTTTGCCTGATGCCTGGGCGAGAGTCTCCCTTCTCACACTGAGCTGCGCCACAAGGTATTGTTTGGAGAACTGGAGGAGAGGAGGGAATGGAAGCCTGCCTGGGAGGAGGTCTCAGAGATCGGTGATGAAGATGTTTCCGGGGGGAAATAGCAGACATCAAAGAGTATTTCTTTTATAAAGGAGCACAGTCTAATTCTTAGAGGGCCATTTAAAAATTACCTAAAGAACTAAAGTAATGAGTCAATATTTTTATTTGTGCCATTAAGTCCATGTAGTTCCTGCTATGGCTTGTACTAAAATAGCATCTTTGATAAATTTCTGGTTTAGATTATCAGGGTTGTCTTTTTACAAGTATGTAGTATCTTTAAAGTTACAGTTTATTTTCTGGGTGGGCACTGTGCTTTTCTGTGTTTGAGTGATGTATGATCGTCACTGGCAACTGGAAAAAAATCGCAGAAGCTGGGGATTTCACAGAGATGCGAGGTATCTGTAGGGATCTGAGGTCACTGATCTCCATTTCCGATTTTTGCTCTACTTGCTAATTGTTTTATAATGTAACATTTTAATCCATGTTTAAAATTCTTGTGCAGAGATGATCAAAGACATGTTTCACCCAAATTAGTGTTGAATGAATTATGAAAGGAAGACTGGAATTCTGAAACTACCAAGTTGTTTCGGCTTCTGAATTTAGTGTGGTGTGAGGGTAAAAAATGAAGAACCACAGAGTAGCTGCAGGTGTTCATTTTCCTCTCCTGTGCCTCTTTGCTAAGGCGATTGTCCTCACGTTGAGTGTATTATATGTGAAGGAGCTCAGCGCAGTGCTTATTGAGCTATGTGGCTATTCCAGAACACATTTCAAAAGAGGAAAAAAAAAAAACATGTTTGAAGTTGAGAAGTAGAAATTAGGTACCAGAACTGCAGATCACTTGGTTGAAAAGTCTTCAGTGCTGCATTTTTAGACCTCGAGATGATTGGTTAAATTGCACACTTTAGGCGTAGAAGCTTCTATTAGTACCAAACCTCTAATTCTTTTGTAATTTGCAGTACAGAGGAAAAAGCTGACAACTTAATTTCTAGATCGCTGACGTTTTGATATACTGTTCTTATGGCCCTTCCTTACAAACAAAAGGGAGGGAGATGTGTGCGAGACCAGGAGAACAGATGCGATGTTTAACCTGCTCCCCAATGCATTTCCCTTCCCGTTACCCGGGCTGGGCGCCTCACGTGGGTAGGAACTTTCTCCCTTTGGGATCTCGAACCCAAACCTGGTAGAGTTCTAAACTGTTAAATCACTGAGTAATATTTACAGAAGTGAATAAAAACTGAGGCAGTTTGTGACTTTAAAAAACAAGTTGATGAGGCTTCAGGACTGCTGCTGTATGAAAAGTGAGACCTGCCAGGCTCGTGTCATTATTTTTAATGGCAGGTTCTTCTGCCTCACAAGCTTGCTTCTTCATCTGTGGCTCTGGTCACATAGGCTCTGGGTGTTGTGCCACATCAGAGAAGCAAATACTGCAAGGATGGAGAGAGGGA
Source organism: Dasyprocta punctata (assembly GCA_004363535.1). Classification (NCBI taxonomy): domain Eukaryota; kingdom Metazoa; phylum Chordata; class Mammalia; order Rodentia; family Dasyproctidae; genus Dasyprocta; species Dasyprocta punctata. The sequence goes on from RJWM01002678.1 coordinate 86,514, forward strand.
AAAGAATGTGCTCTTGCGGGGGGAGCTCTGCAGGGTCTCTGCTCCCTCTCCTGTCCTCTGACTGGTGTCTGGAAGGGCATCAGTGGAACAGAGGCTTAGGAGAGGGGAGAAAGCAGTGCAGGGAGGCCCGGCCTGAATTGGATCAGTGCGGATCTGCGTCAGTGATATTGATCCCGGCACTGGGCTGAACGGACAAAATCTCTTTTCTGTTGCAGATTTCCTCTTTTGGTCAGTCTCATACGTTCTCAAACAGGGAGTTCATGTATTTTGATTGAGCCCTGTGTTGCATTTCTGAAACTTTTTTTTCACACTCAACACCCCTGAATTTGGGATGCGTCACGAGACAGCCGTGTGGCAGAGAAAAGGCTGACCTCCTAATTTGTGGATTGTGACTATGTGTCAGAAATTGGAGATTGGGGGTCGGCTGATTGGCAGGAAAGCCTGGAGACCGTACTGGAACTCTCTGACAAAACAGTGCCCGACACATGTCCAGTGCTCCTGCTGACAGAAGCAGCCAGAACTCTGCGTGAACGTGCAATTTTGAAGAGTAGAGTTTTGTTTGTTGAAGAATTTTTGGGCATACCTAGGCCACTTTAGTTGGTTTATATTTACTTTGTATATGCAGTGAATACCTAAGCCATTCTAGAGCGGTGGTGGCGAACCGATGACACGCGCGCCACGGCAGGCACACAGAGCCCTCTCTGTTGGCACGGGAGCCGAGTCACCCCAGCAGCACCCCAGCAGGCAAGTGTTAGATAACAGAGCACCTAGGAGCAGTGTTGGCGCTTTGTGGCAAATAAGTGGGTTTTCAGTTGCCGTTTGGGGCACCTGGTCTTGGAAAGGTTCTCATGCCTGGTCTAGAGCTTCTTTAAGTAGTGGTTCAAACTGCATGAGCCATTGCTTAATGGGCAGAGTGCTGTATACCATGGCATTGTCTCCAATAACCAACGGTGTCGTGACTTGTATGAAATGTGATCTGTCACTTTTTAAAATATGGTAGCCAGCTTTCTGTCACTGTCACAGTTACCTCGGGTAACTGATTTAAAGAGCAGACCTGTTCGTTTTGACTTGCAGTTTGGGAGGCTTCAGCCTACGCTGTTTGGTTCATTGCCCTTGGCCTGTAGCAAGGTAGTGCATCATGGTTGGGGCGTGTAGGGGAGCCAAAGTGGCCCACCAGGAAACATGAATGGAGAGGCAGAGAGAAATGGCTGGGGGCCCCAGAATCCCCTTCAGGGCCACCCCCAGAGACCCCAGTTCTCCCAGTGAGGCCTCCATCTCCTAAAGACACACCACACCCCAGTAGTGCCATGTTTGGAAATCACAATTTCAACACTTGGCCCATTAAGGGTCATTTCAGATCCAAACCATAGCACTTTGTTGCCCAAGTTATTTTTTTTAATAAATCTTGATAATATTGAGTGCTTCTGTACATAGCCCATTGTAGGTGTATATATTAGTAATTACATTTCTTAGTTGCATCATTTTGTAGGAAACATCTGTTGAGTGGCCTTTGTTCTCCATCTTGACTTTTCCATTTTGACTCTTGGGAGATAGTTGGGCTTGGTAGAGCTGAGTTATTGAGAGACATTCCTGATAGGACATTCCAGAAGTCAGAGGACCTAAAGCTAGCTGAAATGTCAGCTGTATGCTGGGCAGTGGTAGGAGATGAGTCCCTTAGGAGGGCACAGCCTGGTGGTAGCTGGTGTTTTGGATGTTTTGGACTCTGCTATCAAGTGGGGAACCAAGGGCAGTGATAGAGGGCGAGCTGAGCGCAGCACACATACCTGGAATCCCAGCTGTGTACTCTGAGAGGCAGGAGTGCCACGAGGCCAACTGTGAGGCCAACCTGGCCTGCATAGTAAGTCCCAGGCCAGCCTGGACAGCCATACATAACTCTGTCTGAAAAAAAGGAAAAACTGTGGTGGAGTAGGGAAGAAGAGAGTTTGTTGGTGATAAATGTAGCACGGTGAACGGGAAGACTAGGAATTGAGAGACAGATGGGCTTTTGTTAATGGACTAATCCAAAAAATTTTCAGAAATTGAATGTAACAGTTTTTCCTCTCAGTGATTGATATTTTGGCAATTCTCTCCATATATATATATATATATATATATATATATATATATATGGTGGCATATGCAGCTAGAAATTGAATATTACTTTTGGACTGTTTGAGGTAGAAAATGAGATATACAGAGACTGAGATTTCCCTTCTTTTCATTTATTTTTTCCAGTTAAAATGGATTTATTTCAAATATTTAAAATAATGCACACTTACTTGAGAATATATTTGGACGACACTGTAAAACAAAAAGAAAAAGTCTCATCATCTGGAAAGTATACTGTTAGTATTCCTGGCAGATAGCTTCCCAGAACTTCCTCTCTGAAAGAGGACTCTATTATAGTAGACACTGCAGTCAGACAGACTTGGACTGGGCTCCCCACTCACTGTTTAAGAGGGACCCGACATGTAAGGTCTCTTCCCTTCCCAGAGAGTCCGTGTGCTTCTTTGTGAAATGCCCACCATGCTTATTTCTCCAAGCTTTGAAGATTAAGTGATACAGTTGGTACAAACACTGTACACCATACCTGGTATGCAAGGTGTAGTCCAAATATATGGTCTGCATTTGAATAGCAATATTTGTTACATAAAAGATATTGTCATTCATTACTCTCACTTTGAACACACTTATCCCATCGTTCTTGACACTTTCTGAAGCAGTTCTAAGAAGTTTGTTTTCATGATATTTTTAGTCGTGCCGCCTGGCTGTTTGAGGGACCAAGTTGATTCAAAAACTTTACCTTTCCTGGTCATTTTGACCTTCGGGGAGAGCCAGAAGTTGCATGGTGCCTGACCTGGTGACTCAGGTGGATGAGGACGCAGGGTCATGTTTTGATGAGCCTGCCTTTCCTTTGGGTGGTAGGAACAGCAGCGTTCACCACTTTTTTTTGTGGGAGAGTCATACCTTGTAAAGACACTCACGAAAGAGGACTTCCAGAACTGCTTCAGAAAGTAGCAAAAAGGATGGGACGAGTATGATTGAAATGAGAGGGAAGCATTTTGAGGGGCATTAATGGCAGTGTGCTTTAACTGTATTACGTTTTTAAATTTAAATGGCCACCTTAGTTTCTGATCACCCCTTATGTCATAAGTGCCTGATAAATAGCAGTAACATTATTTTGCATTATATACGCATTCATACAGAGATGCATACTGGTTTTGTAAATAGATTTCTATCTTAAATACTCGTATGCAACATTTTCTTTTTAATGTAGCAATGTGTCTAGGAAGCCTTTCTCTTGTGTACAAATCTATACCCGCATCATTTTTAATGGTAAATAAATATTTTCTTTGAATCCTTTGCAGTCCTGGGGAAAGGTCATTACCTTGATGATGATGATGGTTTGAAGTCTCATCGTCTAGCCCAGTCCCCTCCTGCCATTCACCAGCTCTAAAAACCTCATCATTCTCTTTGGGCATCCGCATAGGACACAGGCACAATTAGTATTTCCAAGGATAATTAGGTCCATTTCGCTGTTGTGTGTGACTGTGTATTTAGTTTTAACAGACTAAAGCAGCCAGGCTTTCCCCGTGTATTTTCTGACTTCTGTCTTTTGTGTCAATGCTGTCTCTCCCTAGGGGGCTGCCCTTGTCTAGTTCAGACCCCTGCTGGGTCCCCAGCGCCCACTGTCCCCAGAGCCCCACTGGGCAGCTCCTGCATGTCCCAACATGTGACTGAGGTGCCAGCCTGCACTTGACTGAGACTCCTCGGGTTCAGGCATTGAGCACCAGGAGGCATTCAGGAGGCGGTGTTTGGGCAGGGGGCGCTGGGATCCTTTGGGCTGATCTGCGGTCTGGACGCTTCCTTTGTCCTCAGAGGCCGAGTGGTAACAACATCAGCCCGCCTGTGCAGCCTTCCTGCAGCGTCTCCAGGGATGCACGCTGTTCTGCCGTGCTGTCCGCAAGTGCCAGGTGCAGCCGGTCTTCTGTCTCCATGGCTGGGGCCCTGCTTCCCTACCTGCCCTCCTGAAGGTGGTGCAGGCCGGACTGGTGCTCGCAGGTCCCCTTCAAATTCACCGTCGCCGCGCGTGGACTTAGTGAGGCCCCAGCGTCCCCTGGCTTTGCTGCAGTTTGTTCCCGGGGTCACTCACACTGCAGAGCGGCAGAGCGTTCTTGCCAGTTTTGCTAGAGAGAATTCATCGCAAAGGGGCTTTCATGTCAGCTTCCCGTCACTGTGCCAGTGCCTGAGACAGCAGCTTGTGGAAGAGGGGGGATTTACTGTGGTTCATGGGTTCGGAGCTTCTGGCCCACAGGCAGTTGGTGGTGTTGCTTTGGGGTCTGTGACGAGGCCGGGTAGCTTGGTCGGGACCTGTGGCAAAGGAAAACTGGTCACCTCATGGGGGCTGGGAAGCAAAGAGACCAAGGAAGGGCTGGGGTCTCAATATCCCCTTCGCCAGCCCCCAGTGACCAAAGGACCTGCTAGGAAGCCACATTCCCTGAGGTTCCGCTGTCTCCCAGTGGACCATGGCAGGGACTTAGCCTTCTGCACAAGCATTTAGGGGACATTTAGGATCCAATCCATGACAATTTTATCCCATTATTTGGGACTAAGAATAGGACAAGACAAATGGAGCTGACTTATTTGCCTAGCTCAAGACTTGTGGAATGCTTGAAATATAGCTAGCAGTGGTTCGTGACAAGGACCTGTCTTGTACAATAAAGAAAAAAGAATTAGAGAAGCTACAGACTGCAACAGCTGCTAACGTCGAGCTGGTTAGCTGTGGGCAGCTCACTGCATTTCCTGGACAAATTTCCCAGCTGTGACACAGTCATAGCTCATGGGTAGGGTCTAGGGACCGTCTCACCGAAGGCTGGAGATGAGATCTCTATTAGGAGACATCTCGGCTGGGTGGACTGAGAACAGGAAGAGAGTACGTGTTTTCCCATTTCAGCTCATGGGTGTTGTTTGTCACTGGAGACCAGTGTTAGACACCCTGAGAATCCAGAGATGACGCTCAATGACAGGGTAGAATTTTGTGACATTCCTCCACAAGCCTTATAATCCCAAAGATGACTTCCAGAGGAATGTAGAATTTTGTCCAGTATAGAACCCCAAACAACAATAACGGAGATTTGCAAAGAATGAGATACAGTGGTTTGTAGAATTTCATGTGCAACCGAATTACCTGGAGAGTTTGTTGAATGGGATTTTTAGGCTCCCAGCCACAAATTCTCATCTAGTAGATTTGGAGTTGAGTCTAGGCAGCCCATTTCCAGCAGGAACCTCAGTGGCATCTGCTGGCAGTGGTCCCTCGGCCACCGTTTGAGCTGTGGTATCTTAGGGACTTCTCATAATGACTTGCCACTTTACTGGCTGTTGTCAGGTGAGCATTTAATTTGGGGAAATAATGCACCATAGATAAATCCTGCCACCGCTGGAGAGAATGCTTGTCCTAGAGCAAAGGACCCTGGTCCTGGACTCAGGCTGCCTGGGTTTCACTTTGGTCTATCACCTGCTACTTTTTGTTATCCTAAGCAGTTATGTAAAATTTAAGATATGAAAAGTAAAATGGTTACTTTTCTTATTTATTAAATAGGGAAGATAGTAATAATGTAGCCAAATGGTCTGAAGAATTAATTAAGAATTGAAGTGAAGCCAAGCGTGGTGGCACATGCTGGTAATCTCAGCACCCTGGGAGGCTGAGGCATGAGGGTCACAAGCCTGGGCAATTTAATGACTTAGCGAGACTTTGTCTCAAATTTTTAAAAAATGAGCAAATAAAGTAAAATAAAAGTCAGGGTTCAATCCCCAGTAGTGAAAAAGAAAAATAAAGAATCGAGGTATAATTATGTGTCTCCTACTATGTCTGCAGTTGGGGTTAATTTTCTTTCTTTGTGACTGTCTGTCTGAGTAAATACACCTCTGTCGATTGAAGTCGTACTGAGCTGTGTGGGCTACGTGGATGTTCTCAATGTACTGTGAAGTGCTTAAATATGTAAAACTTAGTGATTTGAGCATTGTAATTTTACAGGCACTACTGCATTTAGTGGTATGAATATAAATTGTCAGTGGTCAGATTATGTTATGACACATCAATTTGCTTTTTCCCCTATACTCGTATCTGAGAATCACACACACACTTTTGTACACACCGATATGCACGCACACACCCATGTAACCCTCCTAGAGGGCCAACAAAAGCCACTGTATGTCACATTTAAATTGCATCGATTTTTTAGAATACCATGATGAATTCAAGAGGGAACTTGTGTCTTTGGTGCTAAATTGACATTTGGATTTAAGAACCCTAATCTTTGCTGACAGAATGACCGTGCCTTGGTGTGGAGTCAGCAAACCAGGCAAGTGCTCTGTCACCCAACTTCACAGATTGGCTTTCCTCCCCTCGTTGAACCGTCTCCAGGTAGCATCAGGTTTGCCAGACTGGAGTTAGAATGCTGTCACACTAAAAAAATAGATGTGTGAAGAGCTCTTTGGTAAAGGATATACTTCATGGAAATTAAACATCGTCATCTCCCCCCACCTTAATTTTTGGTGAAATATTGCACTCCGCTTATTAGTTACGTCGTCTGTTTACCATCAGGTCTGTTATGTCTGCATGGGTTTTAACTTGATTATTTCCTTGCCCAAGGCTTCTCCTGGGTAGAACTGTAAGTCAGATATCTTTTTTGATCATATTAGCACACTCACGGGCTATGCTGCTGTTCTGAGTGAGAGGCCCCCTCTGCTCCTTTTCTCAGTACATGTCGTACTGTCTCTGAAGACGAATCCAGGCCAGCTTTGGAATTATCTGGTCTCCAAATGACTCTAGTTCCAGTGTCTCTCATCCTAAAGAAACAAGCGCCATAAAAGAGACCCTGGCATCCTTCGACCCAGCTTCGCCTCGAGCTTATTGCCAATGTTTCTTCTCCACCTCTGGCTGGGAGCCAGACTGTTTGAAATTATGATTTGTGCAGGCAGGACAGTCATTTGACCACAGCGATAATTAGAATAAAAAACATTCATGAAGATACACATTGGCACTGCAAAGACCGATGATGGATTGTGCCCAAACTGTGGACACTTTGAGCCTTTGCGAAGTGTCGCTCCTTTCTCTTGTTTGTGCCACAGCTACTTAAGGAATTCTTGCTGCAAACCTGGTGCCTCGTGTGGTGCTTGGAGGATTGCAGCAATGAACAGGACAGAGCAGACTCAGCTTCTCTGGAAACTTTATTTTAAACAAGGGGATGAGCAATAAGCAAATAAATAAATATGATCTGAAATAGCAAAGGGTGCTCTGAGTTGGACCAGGTCCCAGTGCCTTGGGTGTAGAGGGCTTCTGTACATACAGTCGTTTGAGGGATTGTACTAGCTGCTTTCTCATCGCTGGGACAAAACATGCAATGCCCTCAGCTTAAAGGAGGAGAGGTTTATTTTGGTTGAGCAAGGACCGTATCTTTAATCACCTCTGCCTGGGAACAGGACACAGGGTCTGTACAGAGCCGTCCCCTCTCACCTGTTGAATACATAGCTTTACCCTTTGCCTTCCTTTGTGATTTTATTTTGATTTAAATACAAACCTCTGCTCTCTCATGTAAATTTATTCTCTTCTGCTGCTTCACTTGGGCATGGACTTGGGTTGTAGCTGAGGCTTCAGGGGCCTGGTCCTGGCAGAATCATTTCCCAAAGTTTGTGCTTAGGTTAGAATTCGTCCTTTCCTGACCTTTTCATTAAAAAGGTCCTCTAACTTGGAGAGATCTCTAGAGCTCTCAAAACCCAAATCTAATGAAGTCAGGGTCCAGGACACATCTCCTGTCGAGGTATCTCCTGGGCACGAGAGACGTGTCCATGGTGTGAACGTGTTTATGACTTGAGTGCGACACGTCATGAAACACGCTTTGGTGTCCAAAGGTGCAGAGCACACCTCTCCTACCCACAGAACTCATCCAGAGGTCCGGTGGCATAATCGATGGGAAGGTGGCCTTGGAACCCCAGAGGTGCCCAGTCCGTGTCGCCGCTGTTCGGGAGGATGGCCGGGAGGCAGATCCGCCTCTGGGTTCTTCATTCTCTGCCCGCACTGTCTGAGCCTTCGTTCGTCCTTGTAGCTGTGAGGCTTTTGCCCCCAGCAGGGCCGGGGAAGGTGAACTGGGTCCATCTCCCAGGCTCAGGAACAAGCATGTCCTCCTCGGCCATCACGGTTCACAGGGGCAGGAAACAGGGCCCAAGGTGTACGGGGATGGCTGGAGAAGAGGGTGACATGTCCTGCCCAATATCTAAAGGCCGGGCCAGGTGGGGTTTTGGCCAGGCTGGAAGTCTGGGGTTCGGGGTGACTGAGTAGACTGAGTAGCAGGGAGAGAGGCCCAGAAGCGCTCAGCGAAGATGGAAAATTCCTGTGACCGAGGAGCTGGCCAGGCCCAGGGGCCAGCAGGGAGAAGGGAGCCCGGAGGCCCGGCCTGACGGAGCAGTGCGGCTGGGTGCGCCTTTGCTGACCCTTCGTGGGGCTCTCTTGGTCTTCTGGAGAATTCACTTTTTGGGGAGACAGCACATCATTGTGGGCACAGTGACTGTTTGCATATCCTTTGGTTGAATGGATGAAAGAACGAATCAGGACGCACGGACACATCCTGGCCCCACGGTAGGCAGCGTTGCTTTATGAGCAAATGCGTCTTCTCAAAAACTTCACTTTTTTAATAACAATTTTTTTCAAATGACGTTTATGACCAGCATATGTCCGTCCCCAGGGCAGCGCCATGCAGAAGCGCCGCCTGGGAGTCAGTGCTCAGCCCACAGCAGTAGTGTCCCGCTCCAGGGAGGAGCCGAGGCTGGCGGGGACGAAAGGAATCGCGGTGCGCTGGAGATGGAGGGGGATGAGTACTTTGGAAAATGCCCGGGCCCGGGGGCCTCGGGGCTCTGCAGTGTGCTGGGTGTGGAGAGGGGGAGCAGCTCCACTTGCTATTTATTCCCTGAGCTTCGTCCACCAGGTGGGGTGTGGGCTGGTGTTGTTTCTGAGGTCGTTGGCAAAGTCCCTGGCTCTGGGGTCTCCTGGGGCAGGCTCAGCGTCCAAAGCACGAGTCAAGGAGAGGACAGTGATGGAGCAGGGGACAGCACTGGGCACTACAGCCGTGCCAGAGGGGCAGAGAGAGTGCAAAAACTGCCTTCGAGGGGCTGGCCGCAGCTGTGGACTTAGGACCGTGACTGTGGACTTGGCGGCGTCACACCAGGGGGTCTGCATGGGACACCGGGAACAGCTGGCAATGACCGTCCCTGCAGATCTTGAGTCCTTTTTGAAGGGGGTTGTGATATGTAAGACACAGGCTTAGTGATCCCTGCAGTACCAGTTTTTAGACCCATACGCCTCCAGTAATCGTCCTGCCCACTGGGAGGAGATGGAGATAGGATGAAGGCAGAGAGACTGTGCGTTGTCTTTTTTTAGTTGTGCCCTGGGCCACCGCAGGCCCGGCCTTAGAGTCTCTGGCCTGATACTAGGGTCGGCGGTGGTCAGGAGTTGTCCTTAAATTCTCTCGGGACGTGCAAGGCAAGGTGATGCCTGGTAGGGTTTGAGTTTCTGTTGGCAAGCCAGAGAGGTCCAGCTTCAAGGATGGAGACTCGGGATCATCAGCAGAGGATAATGAGGAAGGCCAAGGAAGGCGGGGGTCACCAGAGAGGAGGTGGAGGGAAGTGAGTTTGTAAGGGAGAAAAGTCAGAAGAGGACAAGTTGACAGAAGTCACAGGACAGGCCAGAGATGGTGGGTCACACCTGTAACCCCAGCACTCAAGAGGCTGAGGCAGGAGGACTGCCACAAGTTTGAGACCAGCCGAGGCTACGTAGTGAGTTCAACACCAGCCTGAACTACATAACGAAAGCAAGAGACACAGGAAGCCATGGCTCTAGTGGTCGGAGGCTTCCACGATGGCCACTCCCTCTGCATGTGGCCACACCGACGGTGGCCCCAGGGACCAAAGAGAGCAGCGTGTGTTTTCCAAGCATGGTCACCAGCTGTCCCTCCACCTCTTTGCCTGTACCAAGCCTGCAATTTTATGTAACCTTCGCCACCCAGCAGGGTGTCTGCAAGCAGTGCATTCTCCCAGGGCAAGGAGCATTGAGCTCTGTTCTAAACAAATTATTTTCTTCATGGTCGGATGACTTTATTGTAGAGACAAACCGAATTTGTATGGAGTCGCTTGCTCGAGATTCAAGGTGGAGTTCTTGACCTGTTTTGTTGTCGTCGTTGACTTTTCAGTGTTCATAAAGATAGTCCCAGCATTCAGGCCTGCGGTGTTTGGGCATTGACCTACTAAAGTATCGGTTTGCCTGTGATATGAGAGAGCAGGCCTCAGAGACGTGCGGAAGGCGAGGTCGGTGACCTCCAAATGTTTGGAAGCCTTTCATCCCCAGCTCCCTTGTTCTGAGGTTCGTTGGGGGCGGCTGCTGCCGGCACAGAGCGAGGGCGAGCCAGGAAGCGTGCAGCGCGACACAGCAGGGCCGCCTGGAAGCTCCCAGGAAAACCAGAGCACCTCCACCTCCGCCCCACTGGAGGGGACGGGAGAGGGGACGAGAAAGGCTGAAGGTGTGTTCTGTACATGTCCTGACTCCGCACAAGCCGTGCACACGCTGTAGTGAAAACAGGTACTAATTAAAAAAAAAAAAGAAAAAAGAACAGGAAAAGAAGAGGGTGTTAATGTTATCCCCCAGGGTGTGTTTTGTTTTGCTTTGCTTCGTTTTGTTTTTATAGGAGTCTGTTGCAAATCGAAGGTGACATTGCTGAGAATCTCTCCAGCGTAGATAGGGGCACAGGCGGCTGACAGCACTCAGCGCAGACTTGGTGCATTTTCTTTCTTTTCTGCAGCTCATCGGAGGAAAAGTCAAGGCGTCCTTTAATTCCCTTAATTTGCTCTCTTTTCCTCAGGAGAGGTGAAATGATTGTGAGTGGCAGCATCTTCTTGCTGAGCAGCACAATCAGAGATCCTTGCCCATTCCTCAAAGATAAGAGTCAGTTTGACCCACGTATGGTTTATCAAGCAGCTCAGGCATGCTGAGATGGGGTTGAAATGGGGTTGAAGATAATTCAAAAAAAAAAAAAAGTAGAGTGAAATAGTTCCGATACACAAAAAGATTGAATGAAAATGTAACGACTACATCATTCGGGACATTTCGCTGAAAAACATGTTACCCAGGTCACAGGACTGCTGCCCGCGCCACCCTTCTGAGTCCTGTTTCTTCCTCGGGGCCCTTTACAGTACAGCTACATTGTCTGTAACGTTCTTTCTAGCGCTTGAAGACCTTTACCGACACTGGGTGTGTCCTTCAGCTGTTCTTCGGTTTAACGGTATGCCTGGTATCCGTGCAATCTGATGGCTTCAGCGTCACATAGTGTATTGTGATTATTCACTAATAATAATGGACACATTAGCCAAGGCTCCCGGCTTCCTCCCTAACCTAGCGCAGGGCCACACAGCTGCGTCAGGGCGTTGGATTTGCCAGCCTGCTTCCGTCTCTCCAAGGGTCCCAGCCCCCACACCTCTCCGCTTCCCTGCTTGATTTCCGTCCTCTTACCCATATTTTCATCATTATCGTATATCCTCCAAGCAGATTATCTCGGGCATAGGGACCGGAGAGACTCCAGCTCATAGAACAGTGCTTCACACTGTGTAGTTGCTCAATAAGTATTTGTTTACATTTATTTATTTATAACTAACCCTCGTCGGCATTGGTTAGGATTCTAAACCGTGCTGGGGCCCAACCCCCGGGCTCTGTAAATGCTAAGCAAGGAACTGGCCATTCCACCAGTGAGCTACATCCCCAGCCCACAGTGAATATTTAAACGGAGGCGCAGTACTTAAATGAAATTCTGCAACCCAGTGAGGGAAGTTCTCAACCCGCCTTTAACATTTTACCTAGCAGATAGTGCTTTTGTTTACAACAATTTGACTTTTAAACAGTAAATCCAGCCTTAGGGCGTGAGACTACAGGTGAGAAGAGCCGGGGGTGTGTGACCGGCAGGACCTTGCAGGGCCCGGGACCTCAGCGTGGCCCTGTGGACAGGGTTCCCTGAGTGACAATTGCGTCCCCGTCATTTTCAGTTAACTTGACTGTGGGGTCCTTTGTGCTTGTTAGCAGAGTAATTCCCCTCCCTTAGCATTAACACTGCCATGTTGCAAATACTTTCCCTGGCGTCCATCTGGCCTGCCTCTTCCCTTCTCTTCCAGTTTCAGCTCAGGCTAAGGTCAGTGGATTATCTTGTACCAATGAATATTCCATTGTCTTGTAATCTGGAAGATAATCTGTATACCTCTTGTTTTCACCTCTGTCTTCAGTGCCGGGAACACCAAAGTACAGTTGGTTTTTAATTCTGAGATCTTCAGTTAAGCGCTAGGTACATCAGTGAGAGTTGGATGGCTATGCCTTCTCATTAAAGAAAAGTGAATGGTAATGTTTCATTTGGACCATAGTAGGTAGTTATTCTGAGGTATGAAGACAGATGCTGGTATTTTCCTAATGATGAAGTCATTTATAATTTAAAGAGTTTCTCATCCAAAAGAAAGTTTTTGTTATAGCCTAATTTTTTTTTCAAGGAAATTAAAATTTTCTCTAATCCTAAGTATTATCTCTAGATTACAGTAAGGCAGAGAGCGGGACTTTCTGTAGCTCTAGGTGCTTGGTGTATGGTAAGGAAATTGAATGATCTTTCTTTGTTGTGAAACTTGGATTTCTTTTTTTTCTTTTCTTTTTTTTTTCTTTTTTTGATGCCTGTTGTACCTTGTTCCTGCCTGAAGTTTTGTGCTCAGTGCAATGACTTGAACATGTCCAGTTGATAAAGGAAAGGTAACTGAGCGGGAAAGATGTCAGCTTAGATATCCCTGAAGGTGTGGGAGGCCCACACCGTGCACTTGCTGGGGATGATCCACGGGAACGGGTCTCAGGGCCGGCCCAGCTGCTGTCCGGGACTCTCGGCTCTGTGCCTGGCCTCGCTGGTGTGAGTGCGTTTGTTGACCACTGTGGCTCAACTGGAACTCACCCTCCCTTAGCTCTGGCACTCAGAATTCAGCCTTAGGCTTTTTTTTTAAGAGTCTACAGTGACCTAGGTGATTATTTTTGTGGCTTTCCATAACATGGAGTTTCTTGGTGGATCTGCTTATTTCTTAGTGACCTTTTTATCTGATACTGGAAAGAGGGAAATCAAACAGTGTTTCAGTAGGCACACCCACATGGTTTCCGTCTCCGTGCACGTCAGCTGTGCACCCCGCACTCTTCCTACAGGAGGTGTCTGCCTGCTTGAGGGAGATTTTAAACACTGGAGAAGACATCAATGTAGAAATTCTCTAGCAACTGAAGATTTGGGAGGCCTGCACTCCTAAAATCCTTCTCCTCAGATTTTTAAATTATGAGAGTTTATTTGTAAATCATTTTTATGTGTCTTGTATTATTACATATTGCACCTAGTATTTAATAATCATGTATCACATTCTAAGTGCATACATACACTACAAATTATAATCAATGTGGATTAGATCAGATCTGTAATGTATGTAATGACCATATTTAATCCAAGCTCCATTGCTTTTTTCTAGCAGTGCAACAGTAGGCAATTTCTTCCATGTCCCTGATCTCTGGTTCATCCCTTGTGAAGTCAGGGCAGCAAAACTAGCCTCACTGGCTTTCCGCGGGGTTCTTGTTCATGGGTCAGATGGGAAGCTAAGTGGAGCTAATCTCACTGTGCCTCTGTGTTATTGTTACTGTTTTTGTTCTTTATGGTTGTTTCAAAATGCCAGGCCAAGGGGCATCAATGGTCTATGGGAATGTTTTCTAGAACCGTGGCCTCTCTTGTGGATAGCTTCTCATTGCTTTGGTTGTCTGGCCCGACCTGGTTCAGCTCAGAGCAGGTGAGAAGATGCTTTAGCAAAGTGAAATCCCTGCAGTCCCTAGAGCTGCCTTGTTTCCTGGAGATGAGCAATAGAGATGGGAAGGTTGGAAAGGTTGTTTTTGTTTCTGTTATAGTAGGGCGGCAGCTGTTAGCCCAACAGTGTAGTAGGTAAGAGCTCTGCCAATTACTAAGCATATGATGTTAGGAAAGCTAAATCTCATCTTTATACCTCAGTTTCTTCCTTTGAAAATAATGCTAATACCCATTTCATAGATTTGTTGTGAGTTAAATAGATTAATATTTATAGGTGCACACACATACAGATACATATTCATACAAATTGTATTCATATGATATGCATGTAAATATGCATTTGTGGGGTGCTATAAAGATACATATATACACACAAATACTTTTTTTTCTTTTGTCAAGAAACTGTTTTTTGGAACCAGAAAAAGTAGGAAGGACATGATCTTGGACAATTAAAAAGTTCAATTAACAAACTTATACCAAAAATTTAAAAGTTGAGTAAGTTCAAGTGAAGAAAAATGACATCGTATTTTGGAAAAGATTGTACATCATTTATTTATATCAGATTTTATTGTATTGACCTGTTTCTGATTTGAAGTGCCAGTTTATTGGTTCATGTGCAGAAACCTTAGTTAGAGGTTAGCGGAAGGACAAGAAGGATTTATAGGGGGTCACTAGTAGCGAAGACTCAAAGGAAGACTCAAGGATGTCAGGGGACGTGAAGGGCGTCAGAGCTGCTGTTCTGTGGTGCCATTGATGATCTGGGGTGCTGCTTTAAACCGGGCGTGGTGGTGCAGACCTGTGACCCCGTTGCTCTGGGACGAGGGGCGGGAGGATCAAATTTGGGTCCAGTCTTGGCAGTTTAGAAGCATAGAGAGCCCCTGCTTTAAAATGTAAAGAAGGCTGGCGATGTAGCTCAGTGCGAGGGCCCAGGGCTCCATCTCCAGTAATACAAAATAGAATAAAATAAAAGCCACTTTACCAGTCTGCAAAACTGAGAAACTTGGCTTGCGCTGGTCTTTGGGCATCCGTGGCCTTGGAATTTGAGAGTGGCAAGTGTCTGCGCTCTGGGAAGGTTTCCCCAGCAAGTACTCATTTTCTGTGCCCTTGTCTGTTAAACCTATGCTGTTTCTGGTACAAGGTCCTCGTTAGTTCTCTTTCAGTTTTAAAATATGGCTTCTTTATCCTTTGACTTACGGTAATTGTAGTAAAATTGAAAACTCACCTACTATTTTGTATCTCTTGCTTTATTTTGTTACTTTCATCCTCTATGATAGCCTCTCACCATTTAGGATGGTTTTTAATTTCAATTTTGTTCTTTTTTGCCTCATTAAATGTAGAAATTGTTGAGAAACTAGGGGTATAAGAGTGTGGAAGCTAGGGAAGCAGAAGGCTGTGAACTCATGAGATTTCATGGTGTAATGACTGTTGATTATACCCACAGTCTTCAAAATCTAAGAATAGGAAGAGTTGAAACTTACTGGCTCCAAAATATAGCCTGTTGTGTGTGTATACCTTGACCTTCATTTGGATCACGATTTATATCTACAGATATATATCAATTATATTATTATAATGCAGCTAAAAATCTCTTTGGCAGTGAACGGAGTAAATGTTTTTGTTCCTCAAAGATAATCCTTTTACTTGTAAACCACTTCTTGAGGTACATTGTTTGATAGTCTTTAATTGCCTTCTTGCTGCAAGTTACAATTTTCAGTTAGCATTATATGTTATGATTAAGGTTTTCCTGGCTATCATTGACTCTTGTCAAAGTTTTTTCAGTATGTTGTGACTGTGTTAATCTCCATGATATTTTGAGTGACAGCTGAAGTAGTCATTTTATATCCATTCACTTAGGCACCAAATATTTCTTGAGTATCTATTATGCTAGAAATTTTTCTATGTAACTTGTGAACCAAAAGCAAAAAATGTCTGCTTATCCAGGGCTTATATTCTTTGTCTAGTGGAATCCACTGAGCCTACAACATCTCTGTGAGGTAGGAATTATCTTCCTGGTTTACAGAAGAGGAAACTAAAACTTTGATAGTTAAATGACTTGTCCAACAACATATGCAGAGTAAATGAGAATGTGGAATTTGAACCTAGGACTATGAAATTCCAAAACCCTTTTGCCATTCTTGGTGCTATATTTATTTAAACTTCTAACTGTTCCTCTAAAGAGAATCTTACTCCTTAGCTGACCATCCTATTCACCTCAGTGCTGATCCTCCGTAAATAACTGAATGTTGGTAATGTACACGCCTATGGGTTTGGTATTAAACAGGATAACATTTGGGATTAATGGGATGAGCTGGAAGTTAGCCTAGCATGGACCCAAATTTTAATCTTCAAGTGGCCGCCAGTATTCATGCACCACTCATCCAAGGAGACGCTGCAAATGAAATTCTAGGATGCTGGTTTTTTAGATGAGTGCCTTAATGAGCTATACTCACTGTTAGCCAACAATTTAAAACAGGGCTTAAAAACCAAGTAATTTGCTGGTGTTTTCTATACTGAGCCAGTTACTGAAAATACTTATCTTGGAAAAATAAAATGGAAATACCATTTACAGGTGGTTTCCTATACTGTTAAAATCTTAATGCATGTTGGACTCATTTATTTTAACCAGAGATGAAGATTTAAGTTAGCATTGATAGTCATTCATGATATTCTATTGTTAGTATTGGATCAGTGTGCAGGCTACGTCACTTTCTGCATTTTTAAAGCCGAGTATTACTGAGCTCATGTTTTCACACAGTATTCGTGTATGAGACATAGTGCACATTCCTGAAGGTGTCTTGTATGAAAACGGCAAGGCTCTTTTGGAGTTTATCTTATTCTGTTCTTTTTTACGAGAAATCTCTGTTTTGGCAATTTAGTGGGCCAGTTGTGGCATCGAATTGGATTAGATAACTTCTATATTTTGGTGATTGTTCCTTTTTCTATTGTATTTTGATTGCAACATAGAAGCTCTAGGTTAATCCTCCTTATCTCAGGAAGTAAGGAAAGGATACTACTTGGAAAGAAAAAAGACCAAAAGTTAACTATTACAGCATTTACACCTCATGTTTACCCAAATAATAGATGTCAGCAAATGTGCTGTCCCTTTTGGAAGTGTAGGTGTACGCAAAATAATTTGTGAAATGATGCTTTAAAGCACCACTTCCTGTTTTATTCTACCTTGTTTCACTTACCAGTTGAAGACGATGAGAGTCCTATGGAAAATATGTCATTGGACACAGCACTTTCTACCCAGAGCATTGCACCTCACAGGGAGGATTGCACCCTCGCCCCGACCCCTCCCTCTCTAAGGCAGGTGGTGTGATTGCTGGCTTGATTAATACTCTGACTCAGAAGCGTGTCCAACTTACTTGACTCAGAAATAAATCCAGTGACCTAATTTACGTATTTGGCCTTGATTATTTTCTCCTGGGTTTGAAGCATATTTCCTTGGGAGCATCTCTTCTGTGACACCTTTGAAACCAGAACTTGTTGTCAGTCACTACCTATTGTTGGTTGGTGTATGGTGAAGCCCAACTGTGGCTTGGGAAGTTTCACAAAGTCGTAAGAACCAGATCCCTGCCTTGCTTCAAAAGGCAGAACAATTTCACAGTGGAGAATCACTTGCTGCTTTAAACTTCGCCGACATTTGAGGCTTGGGTTGTGCTAACATTTGCCTAGTGCTTTATAAACAAGCATATTCCTCCTCCTTGTGAGTCTCCTGAAAACTGTGGATAAGAAGCCCATGGAGGAAAAATGATCAGGAATTACTCAGCTGAGCCTACTTCACATGCAGGGAAGAGATGCGCAGTGGCTGTGTGTTGGTTGGACCAGTGAGTTGAAAGTAGGTCACGTCCTCTGTGGCGGCTGCACTACCGGAAGCATCCCGGACATGCTGCTCTGCACAGCCCCTCAGGGGCCCCAGGCTGGTGGCTTCAGCACCTTCTTTTGAAAAAGGAGTTTGGAAAAGCTTCTGAGGAACCAGCCCGTGCTCTGAAAACACAGTCGGTATTTGATTTGTTGCTGTTTTCCTTGGGGATTTGAGGGCAATATGGCCATGCCTGGGGGCAGCTGAGATGCAGGACTGGGAGAACAGACCGGAAAAGAGAAGAGTTTGGTCCTCTGCAGTTTCTCCTGCTGTGAGATGTGTGCATTGTGCATCTTTCCGAGCAATACTGCATGCCTTCGGAGCAGGGCCCCGTGCAGCACCAGACTCGGGATGTTACGCTGCAAGTGCGGTACTGTTCCTTCGCCACTGCAGCACTTGGGGTTTGTGGTCGTCTTCTCAGGCATTGTTTTCCTCTCTCAAAGCTTCGCATGAGCCATTTTCCCTGTAATTTTTCTCTCTTGCCAACCCTATAATTTTACTGTAATAATTCACTGCAGGATGTCACTCGACACAGTGCCTTTGCTGCACAAACAGATCGCCTGCTAATTTGCCAAACAAGTGGGTTCAGACACTTTAGTGAGTTCCTGCTTGTTCTTATTAGATTTTAAGGTATTTGCATTGCAAGAAAAAGCCGGGTCTTTTCATCATTACTCCTTTTTCCTGCACGAGTGCGGTCATGTAGAAGGACGTGGGTTGTAGTTCTGTTGCTGATTAACAAGGAAACGGGAGAGACCCAAGGACAGGAATGTCCGCAGCCTGCAGGGGACAGCCCGGCCTGTGCCGACCACAAGGAGGTCATTCTCACCATCTGCTGAAGAAGCTGCTGAGAAATCGTGTTCAAAATGTGTTACTCATGGGCTCATTCAACAAATGCAGTTTGAAGAGCCCTTAATTGAAATGTTTGGGAATAGAAGTGTTCCAGACTTTAGATTTCTTCAGGTTTGGGAATATTTGCTGGTGTGTAATGAGATAGCATGGAGAGAGGTTCTGTGTCTGCACATGAAATTCACTTAGGGTTTGTGTACACCTTGTGCACATCCCAGAGATCATTGTACACAGTATTTCTAATGCAGTTTGACGGGCCCATCGCGTGAGGCCGGGTATGGGCGTTTGCATTTCTAGCATCCTGTCAGTGTCCCAAAACTTGCAGCTTTTGGAGCATTTCCGGTGTGGGATTTTCTACTCAGGGGTGCTCACCTTATACTTCCTGAGTGGCAGGCTTAGTGATGGGGTTCAGACAGGAGCCAGTTAAGCATCCAGGCACTTACACTCTAGAGACGAGAAACAGAATACACCGGAAATTAAACCTGTACGAGAGGTCTGGTACGTGCCCTGCGGCAGAATAAAGGGCAGCGGAGGGCGGGGCGTGGAGGCCGGGAGTCTGGAGACAGCAGCGAGGGACTGGGTCAGCGTTGGGAGACGGAAGCTGGGAGCCAACCCCTGCCTGAGCCTGAGGGGCCGGGCGTCTGAGGGGGCATTGCGGAGCAGGACCACGCCCACCTGAAGAAATGGCTTTGCCAAGCATCACGGGAGCCTGCTGGGGGCTCCGAGCTGGGGGATCCCGTGAGCCGACCCTGTATTGAAGAGGACCCTAGTGGGTAAGTGAAGAGTAGACTCCGTGAGGACTGGAAGAGAAGGAGATGCAAGGGGAAGACTTGAAGGCCCATTGTAGCCATCGAGGTAAGGGATGGTGGGGGAAAACCAGAGCCAGGAAGCCGGCTGAGTTCTGCCCAGACTGGGTGCAGGTGGAGGCCGGGCGTGCCCTGAGGGCTGAGCCTGTGGACCCGCAGACCCCAGCGAGGCGGGGAAGCGGAGTCCTGGGGAGGACGGGGTGACCAGCAGCCCCGCCCTGCAGGGGGCTGGCGGGGTGTCAGCTCCGAGCAGCACAGTGTCTGGTTTTTAATTTTTAAAGGTGAGGGTGGGGCGGACACATATCTGAGCATGAATATAGCTGGTACATTGCTGGGGGAGGGGCAACATTGTTTCCTCTGTCTGTCAAACTGGGGTGCAAGGCAGGAGAGAGGGAGCCCCATCCGGCCAGAAGACCTGTTCATCTCTGAACATGTGCAGTGTGCACTCATGGTGGAGAACACAGAGCGGGAAGCTGAGGGGACCCCCAACTCTTCTCTTCATTCCTCGTTTCTTCCCTTGGGCTCCTTTGAGTGCTTCTCACTACAAGGCCTTTCCAATCCCTTGCCTTATCAAATTTTCAGAACTGCAGTTGGTACATTTTTTCATTCATTTATTCGGCCTTTCATTCATTCATTCGTTCTCTCATGGACCAATAATGAGTGCCAGCAGCTGCGTCGCATGTTTGGTGATAGGGAAATGAATGTAATTAGCCAGTCAAAGTGACATACACCTGTCATCCCAGCTCTCTGGGAATCTGATGCGGGAGGAAGACAAGTTCAAAAATAGGAAGGGTTGGGGATGTAGCTCACTGTGAAGAACCTGGGTTAATATCTTAAGAAAACACAGATAGTCCAGGGATAACTCATAAAGTTTTATTTTATTTTATTTATATATTTTGAATACCAGGAATCAAACTCAGGGCCTCAGGCTTGCAAGGCAGGCACTGTGCCACTGAGCTAGATCATAAGTTTTAAATTGTGCACTATGTAGCATAATGAAATTTCATGTCATCAGTCTCTATGCCACCTGGGATATGAACCATCCCTTTGTCCAGTGTGTCCATGCTGTATATGGGGCTCTCCTGGTAGTCTCTTCGCAGCCAGTTTGTTGGTCAGATTGACTTCTGTGGTATAGCAGCACTCAGGCTCAGGTCACCCTTATTTCACTTACTTGCAGCAAAATTAATGATGCCGGAGATTCACGTAAGCCAAAGAGAAACTGTAAAGTGCTTCCTTTAAGTGAAAGATCAAAGTTCTTAATGAACCAAAAGAAAATACACCATAGGCTGAAGTTGCTGAGATCTACAGTAAGAACAGATATTCCGTCCATGAAGCTATGTAGAAGGAAAAATAGATTCATGCTAGCATTTCTCTCCTACCTCACCCTTCAAAGACACGGCCACAGTGCATGATAAATGCTTAAAGTGGAAAAGCCAAGCATGGCGGTGAACTCCTGTAATCCCAGCACTGTGGGAGGCTGAGGCAGGAGGATGGCAAGTTTGAGTCCAGCCCGGGTTAGTTAGTGATTTAGTGAGGCCCTGTCTAGACAGAATTTTTAAAAAGGATCTAGAGATGTACCTCAGTGCAAAGGCACTAGGTTCAGTCCACAGTAATGGGGGGAGGAGATGGGAAATTAAATGTGTGTGTCTGTAGATGAAAAAAACATTTATAATTCAGTATGATTTGAGGTTTCTGGCATCCGCTGAGTGTCTTAGAATGTGTCCCCGGAGATAAGGAGGGACTAAAGTACTATTTCTGTGAAAAATATAATTTTCAGCCTTATGAAACTGTTTCACAAGTTACATTTTGAAATACGACTGGCAAATTGGGGACTTCTCATATCCTGGTTTTAACTGCTGTGATCAGCAGGTTTTGTGTGTGACTGTGAACTGCTAGTTATCTCTGCTAATGGAAATATGTAGTGGGGTGAGTATCTATTTTGACTGCTGAGTTTTTAAAAAATCAAGTCTGTCTCATTAATTGTTTTGCTTAGGCTAATCCTACAATGAATTTACATTCCTGAGATCAGACCAGCTGATACTCAGGACAATAGTCTAGCCATGACTATGAAAAAAAAAAAATGGCTTGCCAGCAATTCGGGGCTGAACATTTTTGGTTTAAAGGGACAGAAGAAGGTAAGGGAACATTTCTTTCCTTTCCATCAAATACAGTTTTAAAGCCCTTTTTGATGCTAGAAGGAGAAAACTTCTTTGTTAGAAAATTCATATGGGGAACAATTGATAATGCCAGGAATCTGCATGAGTATACTTTCTGTTTTCTCCTTAACAATGAGATTTCTAGCTTGAGAAATTCTTCTGGCTGGAAATTTAGCTCAGTGGTACAAGCACCTGCCTGGCAAGTGCGAGGTTATGAGTTTGATTCCTGGTACCCCCCTCCCCCGCCAAAAAAAGAAAGAGAAATTCTCTCACTGGTAAGTAAAATATAAAAAGAACAAAATTTTCAAGTGCTTTCTAGTCATAATAGAGATAAATAGTGAGCATTCTCCATTGGGTGAGATAGCTGATTCTATCATCTATTTCTTAAATTTTTTTTTAAAGTATTGCTGTAACTGTGTGTGGTGGCACATGCCTGTCATCCCAGGACTCAGGAGGCTGAGGCAAGAAGATTGCCAGCCTGGGCTACATAGTGAGTTCAAGTCCAGCCTGAACTACATAGCAAGGCCATGTCTCAAACAGTCATAAGTCAATAAATAAATAAAATTTTAAAAATAAATTATTGCTGTAGTTTCAGTTGAAAGCATCCCCCAAAAGTCCTCATGGTAAAAGACTTTGTTTCCAGTGTGGCATATTGGAAGGGGGTGGAGCCTAGTGCAAGGTGTTCAGGTCATTGGGGGTGTGGCCTTTGAGGAGTTAGAGGGACCCCTGCCCTGCCCTCTTTTTCCTCTCTTCTCTTCCTGCCCATGAGGCGAGTGATTTTTCTTCACCACACTCCAACTCCACCCACCAGAGAATTGCAAGTAATAGGTGCATCCAATCAGACTGGACTCCTAAAACTGAGCCAAAAAATACCTTTTCTCTTCACAAGTGGTTGCTTCAGATATTTGCTACAGTAACAGAGAATGGACTAAGAGAAAGTATCCTCTTGCTTTTGTCTTAACACTAGCATTTCAAGAATACCCCACAGAATAGATGTATGCAGCCTCTGTCTTAGTTGTAGTCTTGCTCTTTGGCGCTTAAGAGCCGCTCGTTTGATGAGTTCCCATCCCTGGCCGGACGTTGGCTGCAGGAGGAGCACAGCCTTGGTAGGAGTGAGGTGTGGATTTCCGGAACATCCGCCCTGAAGCCTGGGGCTCTGCGTGTGGTCCTCAGGTCCAGGGCTCCTGCAGCCCCTGGAGCTTTGTTTGTGAAAGTCTCAGTACCCTGCGGGCTCCATCAGTTCCCGGTTCTTCTGGTGTCTGGTCTTCTCCCGGCCCTTGCTTTCAGGGCGTTACAGTACCATAGCAGTGTTTGGCATCAGGAAGAGGGGGTGGCACCATGAGGTGAAGATCTTGCCAGGGCACAGCAGCCACCTGAAATTTTAGTGGATCCTTTTCCTTAGAGAAAAGCTGCCCCTGAGCCTTCACTTCCCAGAAGGGCTTAGGCTGCAAAGAGGGTTGGACACCGGTGTTTTGAAAATGATTTTTCACTTTTTAAAAACTCAGCTTCATTTTGCTTGAAAGGCTCATTCCATGGAAAGCCTGTTTCTTCCTCTTCTGTGTTTTGGCCTGCGACTGTCTCTGACCTAGCAACTATTTTTTCCGGCATCGTTGAACGTCAGGGTTTTGCACAGAGTGAGGTCTTGGCCTGTTCTCTCCCGGTTCCTTCCTGCTGCCTGATTCCAATTAATCCTGAGGATGGTGCCTTGGAAGGAGGATGACGTCAAAGACCAAGTGCGCTGCGGTAACCGGCTCACTACTGATGTTCCCTGCGCCTTTACATGAAGAAGTTTCCAGTGCTGCCTTCTGCTTCCCTCTTTTTCAGGCTGCATCTCAATTCGTCTCCCAGGTGGCCGAGGCAGAGTTCACCCCACAGCAGACCTTGTTGGTTGGACAGATTTGTTCCTAGCAAATGGTTGGAGAATTCATAGTTGCTGTCCAAGCTGAATTCCAAACAGTGTTATTCCAACAATGCCATCTTTAAGAGGATTTTATAGAAATGCCATAAAGTGTAAACCTCCCAGCACCACTCCACAGTGCCCAGGGCGGCAGCTGGAAGGTCTAATTATAGGCTAGGAAGCCCCACAGGAGTTACAGAAACTGTTAGCAAAAGGCCTGGAGTAAATGACAGCTGTTTGCCTTGGGCACCAGGGAGCCAAAGTGCTTGTAGAATAAAAATAAAGTGTCCTGCCCAACATATGCTGGCTTTAGAAACTTGTGAAAATCACTCTACTTAGTGTTAGTAATAATAGACTGATGGTCCATTACTGAAAGAGTATTGGCTCCAAAGCACTAGAAGGAAGGGAACATGGGAATTTCTTTTATAGTTCACAATTGTATGTTTAAAGCATTTGACTGTTCAGTGCAGGTTGACTTAAAGGTAAGGTGGGGAATAAGCATCATGTTCCTGTCACCCAGAATATCAGAATATTAGGGGTGCAGCTGTACTCTGCCTGCTCTAATGGATTCTAGGACCACGGAAATCCCACCTGCTTGTCAGAAACATATGGAGTGAGAAATACTCCGTCTGTTGACAAAAAAGAAACTTCAGCACCGAAGTAATTCCAAGAAAGTGATAATGATTCTTTTGAGTGAATGCATGTCTCAGACTTAGCGTTTTTGTAAGCGGCTCATTTGAAAACTATGTTTGTCTTTCCTTAATACTGGGACTTCTTTTTTTTTTGATAACAGTATAACAGATAGAAGACTAGGTTTGTAGGTTTGTCTTTTAAAGAGGAGAAAACCACTGTGAAAATAAAAGCATAATTATTCACAGGTTGACTAAAAACACTTCTGATCAAATGGAGGAATGTATTTCAGAGCGATCCTTGTATAACCTACATTTTGGCTATTGTTTCAAAATGCTTTTCAAAAGTGCAGGAACATTTTATACCACTTTTGGTTGGAGTCATGTATGAAAATGTATGTATATCAGCCTCACGTTTTGTGTTGCTTTTCCCTGTAAAAGGAGGATGAGCCCCAGCTGCCGTGGGGCTCGGTTTCAATTAAGTTGGGGCAGGAAGAAGGAAGAAGCATTTCGTACTGAAATAATCACCATGTAAGGGTTGATGTCATTTCTGTCACCGTTAAGGGTTGTAATTTAATACACAAGACCCAGCGGGAGAAAAGCGAGTTTTCTTCCATCTTTGCAAGCTTATAATTATGCTTTTGCCTCTGTATTAGCATGATTGAAATTGTTACTTTTTTAATTGATGAGGATTTTACATTTAAAAATTCAACTTTTAGCTTTGCTGTATCATAGTTTAGCAACAGATAAGACATCCGTTAGAATTATCTTGATTTTTCTGTTCTCAATGGGCCATTAGGAATATAAAATGCTGGGTTTTTTATACATACTGGGTTTAACTTTTTATCTGAAATCTAGATCATAAATTCTACCTAATGGATGAGCACTCAGTGGGTCCCAGGCACTGTGTAAATTATGTGAATTATCTCAGTCAGTCCTTATTTGCTGGTGAGAAGGAAGTGGTTTATCTTCCCCTGGTGCGATCTGATTAGGATCAAGTTAAGTGACTTTCCCGAAGTCACACTGCTAGTTAATCACGGAGCCAGTTCCACCACAGCAGTCTGAGCGCTGGGCTTAGGCTCCTCCCCTCCGTGTCCTGCTGAGTCTGCGTGGCCGGTGGAGACCCAGGGCTGTCCCAGCGGAAGTGCCCTGTAGGTGTCGGCAGGAGAGCGCAGGCTTTCCCGTTCTCCGTTCTCCGGGTTGCTGTCTTCTCTTGACTCTTGTGTCCTCCCCTTTCCGTTTCTCTGGGGACTTCACGTTGGGCACCAACACGGAGACCTTCTCTGCCCACCACACAGCGGACTGTGACCTTCTACCCAGCCCACTGGAACTGGGCTGGTGACCTGCTGCAGTGACCACCACGTTTCTTGCTCTAGATTGGCTTCTGCGTGGTGGTGCACACAGGGTCTCTACCCATGGTGACAGCTGAGGGCTCCAGGCTGGGGTCGTGGTCTTGGAGACAGGAGAACCGAGCACCGTGCCCCCTGATCCGGGTGGAGCACGCCGTCTGCTCCCTGGGTGCGATCCCCCGCTTCCTGCTGCATACTGTGCTTCTGTCTGTAAAATCAAGCGCTCTCGCTCTCTCCCTCTCCCTCTCCCTCTCTTCCTCCCTCCGTCTCTCCCTCTCTACTACATGTTTGCAGTCCGCAGTGATTGCAGTAACCCTGTGGAGTTGGTACACATATGCACCACAGCTTAATTGATTCTTCCATTCCCCTTTCTTTCCCTCTCTTCCTCATCTCTTTTGGTACCAGGAATCAAACTCATGCTTACCAGGCCAGCGCTTGAACACTGAGCTAAATCCCCAGTCCTCTCCCCTCACCATTTGAGGGTGATCTACTGTATCTCCCCACTTCCTATTATGTTTTATTTTGCTCTTTATTTGTACCTGGGTACCACATGATATTTAAGCTTGTGCATCTGATTTATTTCACTTAACTTTATGATCTCCAGAGACATCTGTTTTCCTACAAATGACTCAAGTTTATCTTTCTTTGAGGCCGAGTAGTGCTCGGTTGTGCATGCATACATTTCGTCCACCTGCTCATCTGTTGGTGGACACAGGCTGCTTCCAACACGTGGCTGTTATGAGTTGAGCTGCTGTAAACACTGGTGAGCGTGATGTGTCTATCACTGCAGTATGATTCCTTTATCCCTTTTGGGAAGATTTGTGGAAGGGGAATAGCTGGGTCAGATGGAAATTTCTGGTTAGTTTTTTGAGAAATTTCTATACTGATTTCTGTAGCACTCATACTAGTTTACTAGCACTGATGTAGAAAGTTTCCTTTTTCTCCACAGCCTCACCAGCATTTGTTATTATTTGATTTCTTGATGATGTGGTAAGATGGGATATTGTTTACCATGTACTAAACTAAAATCAAAATGGGTCAAAGAACTAAACGTCAAAACAGAAACACAGCCCACTGAAACATAACATAGGTAGAGTTCTCAAAGTTATAGGCATAGGCAAGGACTTCCTGAACAGAGCCCCAGTGGCACAGGAAATAGTATGGAGAATCAACCATGGAATCGTATCAAACTAAAAAGCGTCTGCACAGCGAAAGAAACAACCAGCAGCGTAAAAATACCTACAGAATGGGAAAAACATTTTGCCAGCTAGTCCTCAGATAGAAGACTAATATCTAGACCACACAGAACTCAAAAATAACTTAGACCTCTCAAAATAATAGACCCAGTGGAACAGTGGGCAGGTGAAATTAATAGACATACCACAGAAGAAGCACAAATGGCCAGCAAATACATGAACAGATGCTCAGCATCGCTGGCCAATAGAGAAATGCAAATTAAAACATCATTTCAGAATCTCTTGACTAGTGCCTAGCATTGATACAGAGCCGGGGTGTCTCCAGGTAAACTACCTAGCAGTGGAGATCACTGGAAGATTTGCCTTAAACCCGTGTAGACACAGCCACTCATTTTTTAAATAACTTGGATGATGAAGGTGGTGGTGTTTTGGGTGGTGGTGACTGGTATTGGCTGTGGAACTCGGGTCTTTTTCCACTCAGCTACATCCCCAGGCTTCCATTTTTAATTTCCAGTCTCCCAGAGTGCTGGGATTACAGGCCTGTGTGGCTGATGGGGGTGGTTTTGGGGTGGTTTATTGTGGAGTTGGTTCTCCACTCTCTCTGCCTCCCGAAGCTCTTCTTCTTTAACAACATAATTTCTTAGGCCCTGATTTTCTTATAACACATCCCCTGATGGTGTCCTCCTTTCTTTCCTTTTGACCTCAGGTCTGTGCTCTAACCCATTCCCCACTCCGGTGAGGGCAGCAGGTCAAATGCCCTCCTCAGATGTCATACCGTGCTTAAAGGCTTGCATTTGTCCTCCATTACTCTAAATGCACACAGGGGCGTCCATTCGTAACCAGATTCCGGCCTCCATCTTTCACCTCCTGTTTCCACCTCTCCCTACCTGACCCAGGCACTGTCCCTTCCCTGTACTGCCTTCTTTGAGGCTCAGATTTCGCTTTCTTGAGGTCCCGGGCTTCTTCCCTGTGTCTTGTGCCTTCCAGAATTCCCCAACTCCTCCCATTTCCTATCTCTGCTTCACAGCTATTTGCTTGGGTGTGTTTTCTCTGAATCATGAGGTCTCCGAGAGTGGGAATTTACACCCTTGTCATTTCACGCATCGTGATGTCCCCAGAACCTAGAAAATCCAGTCTAATTGTTCTCCATCCCTTCTTTCTTTGCTTTGGTGAATTTGGCTAGGAAGGAAATTCTAACTTCACCCAATCTCTTTGTCTTATTAAAAGCTATTCTCAGGATTACTTTATTCCAGAAGTCTGTGCATCTGCTCAGGCGCACCCTTGGTCGTCAGCGAGGTGTTTCTATATAACTTCTTCAGTCCTGTTTCTGGCATACACTTCTGCGCTAGCAGTGGAAGGCAGTGATGCCAAAGGTCCTAGTAAAGTAGGCACTGAGTCATTTCTTTGAAAATTACTCTTGAATTCATATTTTGTATGATAAGAATGGAAAATAAAAGGTAATCTGCCCCTGATTAATGGGGAATGAAAATTTGGGGACAAAAGGATGATTCTGGTTTTGTGTTTTTTGTGTGTGATGGTGTCTCAGGACTTCCGAAATGATATGGGACTAGGGAGTAGAAATTTAGCAGTTTTTATCAGATAAAATTCTAGGGTAATGGCATATACTTTAAAACAGCCACTAGTTTTTTTTTTTTTTTTCACTATTCATTCGTGGAAAAGTATGCACTTGTACCAGGCAACGGAATGGAAAACTTGGGCCAGGGATTTAGCTCAGCGGCATAAGCGCCTGCCTGGCAAGCACAAGGTCATGAGTTTGATCCCCGGTACCACAAAAAAAAAACAAACAAACAACAACAACAAAAAAAACAGAATGCAAAGCTAAGACTCTCAGCTCCTTGCTGAGAAAGACCCCTAGTGAGGTCAGGCTGGGCACCAGACTTGACTAGAAGTGCGACTGTTGTGCTGGGCATGTGGGACTGTACCACCCCAAGCTCCGCTGCCTGGGAGTTGGACAGTGTAAGACATGAGGCTTTCCTGGGGCTCCGCGGAGGAAGCTGGGACTCTGCACCCTGCTCCTTGCAGACCTCCCTTTCTTAGGCACTGCGTGTCAGACCTGCCTCTCCCTGCACCCCGGAATACCAGCTGTGAGTAGAAACAGGCTTCCTTCAGATGGGAATGTTCCCTGAGGCCCCAAATTTAATTCTATAATGAAATTAAATTCTACATAGGTAGTCCGATTGCATCAGTGTCTCTGTCCTAAAATGGAAGATGTCTTTTGTCAACTCTCAGCTATTACTTTAAAATCAATTTTGCAATCCTAGCGTTCCCTGATTTACATATTAAAGTATACATTGGTAGTGCGGTACGTATGTGTCCTAGTAGTGCCGTTACCTTCTGGCCTGGTCTAGGTTAGCGCTAGGTCACCCATTTGCCTGTATTCAGCTGTATGAGTCATCGCAGTGTATAACATGGTTAGTGACAAAACTCAAAAGTAAGGGAAATTGAAAGCGAGCGATCTATGTCTCATATCCTCAGGACCCAGAATATATATAGCATGGAGCATCCCTCAGTGTCCACAGGGGACTTGGTTCTGGGACCCCTCCACCCCCAAAGATACTGAAATCTGCATAAGCGCAGGTGCTTTGTATAAAGTGGCATAGTGTATGTGCATCACCGTGCACATCCTCCAGAGACTTTAAATAATCTCTAGATGACTTATAACAGCTAATACAGTATAGATGCTGTGTTAATAGTGGTTATGTAGTATTTTTTGTGGAATGATGAAAAGGGGAAAAGCTCTACATGTTCCACTTGTTTTTCTAAATATTTTCTCTCTGGGGTTGGTTGAAGACCACAGACGTGGGTACCCCAGGCCAACTGTACGTATTAGTGAATGACGGATTAAATGATCGAGTGGTTCTAAGTGAAGGGTGACAATGATTAAAGCAGTAATCCTATGTGCCAAAACCCAGCAGAATAGTAACAAAAACACAGTAGCAATGGTGGGCGGTGCTTTGGCAGAGACGCGAGCCTGCGTTCCAGCGCTCACTCCCCCGGCCGTTTGAGCTCCTGGGCTTCGTGGCCAGCAGGCTTACCTTTCCAATCGCCTTTGATTCCTTTCAGATGATTGTGATTCTAAAGCACCCAACCATGAAATGGGAAGATTAACATCTTCACTTCGATTTAAATTTCCATACGCCTTTTCCTTCCTACGTTTACCTCTGTTCCCTGGGAGCTTTGCTGTCCAGAAGCCACAGGGCACACCTCAGATGAGCTTCTCAGGGCTCTGTGTCCCCAGAACAGGACAGTGGGGCCTAAGGGGGCTGCTTTGGGCCCGGTGGGGACTGGCATCTCCCTTTGTCACTGACCCAGCAGCTTCTTTGAGTGATACTTGATTTATTTTCTCAGACATCAACAAGGAAATCCTGAATGGAACCCCATTCCATTAAAACCAGCTTGATGGTTCATGAGAAGTGTCTTAACATTAAACCAATGCCCAAGGTGTGAAATTTAGGTTTTTCTTTTCTTCTTTTTTTGGTGGTGCTGGGGATGGAATCCAGAGCCTCACACATGCTGAACAAGTGATATTCTTGGCCTCCAAACTGTCACTTTTGTTCCCTTCCACAGTTTTGTCCTGTCTGGACTCTGCAGGTGGCCTTGCTGGATGGGCTTTGCAGCCTTTCTGAGAGGTGGCCCAGAGCCTCCAGGCAGGTGGCAGTGACCAAAAATAGCTATAGATGACCTTTGTCCGCACAGTTACACCCTGTCCCCTGTGCTGCCTTTTACTCTTGGTGTTGTTATCAGACTTTTAATGCAAATATTAAATAGCTGTGATTCTTACTGGCTGCCGATCTACAGAAGCAGCAGATCCACAAGGATGGGAATGAGGGATTCATTCAGAAAAAGAAGGGAAGGAACGTTTTGCAGAAGCATTGGAACAAACAAGATATTTCCGCAGGAGGTACAACTTGTGTGGGGTTAGACAACTTTATATAAAAATCACGCTGTAGTAAATTGTTCCTGTTTCCTCCATCACCCAGGAGAGAATATAGCTTGGAGGATTTTCCTTTTAGCATGCCTTTTGGAAGCTAAATGAAGAAGACAAAATATTTATAGAATCAGATAAAAAGTAGGCTCGGGTAATTATGATTTTTACAGTTGTGGTTCCAGTCCCTAGAAAATTTATTTTCATTATCTTTCTGGCTAACCAAGGGCATCCTCATCCCTTATAACCTTTGTCTGAACTCTTTTCCCTTATCTCCCTCCTGAGAAAGTCCCGGGGTAAGATAATTATCTCCCGGCTCAGCTTTGCGGCGCAGTTCATACAAGCACGTTACTGGAGATGACGGGCGCCCCGAAGTGATAGATGCTCCCGTTATTTTTCTGACAGAGTGGTAAGGAGGGTGTTCATCCTGTCCCTTAATTTGGTTTATTAATTACGATTACACAAACCTCAGTGATCCTCAAGGCCTGAGAGCTGTGGAGGCAGAGGTAATATTTCCTAAGTTTTAAGGGCCTTGGCCCAGCTTCTCATTTGATTTTCACAAGCTGTTCATTTTGTTCTCACTTATACCAGAATAAATGCCAGCAGGAGGCAGTCGCAAGAGGAATTGTCCTACTGCTTTTAAAAACAAGGCTGGCCCTTTGCTGAGTGCCTCCAAGGCGCGTTTGTATTGTGATAATACTGTTGTGTATCCATCAGTTAACCTAATTCTCATCAGCTGTAAGAGGTATTTTATTTACATCTCATGATAGATGAAGATTGATTGTAGAGCTGGAGTAATGAACTCACATCGCTTTTCAGAGAGTGAAGCTCTCTGGGCATGATTGTCATCACTTTGTAGATCAGTGACCGATACCAACTAGCAAAAGTGACTGATGGCCCTTATTAATGTCGCTCATAACATCTAAATAATGGCCATTTGGCTTTTGTTGTTAGTCCTCTTTGCAAAAGCCAAGGTTCATACCGAAGTGTTTAATACCGGCCATCAGCTAGGTAAGTCACAGTTTGCTTTTTAGCTGTAGCACTTAGGTTTAAATAGCTTTTGGTCGCACCGTATTTTTAGCCCTGAGGCAAGCAGCCACCCCACAGTTGCAGAGCCCCTTTTGGAAGGGCGATCGCATGAGGACCATCAAGACCAGGATTTGGCAGGAACGGTCCCCCTGTGAAGTGGATTTCTGGGTAGTAAAGGCAGTTGTGCCTTTTTGACTGTACACCGAGTGGGGTACTTCTCTTCGGATGCGTAGGGACACATGCATCCTGCATGAGGGGCAGTAACGCAGTAGTGCGCGGGTCCCTGCCGCCAGCTGCGCCCAGGGCGTTCTGCAGGTTGGCCCCATTATCTCAACTCCTGAAAGTCCCATCCCTCGGGGCGTAGCAGATGGGTGTCATAATTCAGCAGACTTAATATAGTGAACGCCTATTAAGTGTCCAACACTCACTAGTCAAGGGCCTGACTGAGTTCATCATTCAGCAAATCCTCGTTGCACACCTACCCTGTGCCTCATACTCTGTGGACAGCGAGGGTGGGACATGAAATATGAGAGACAGAAACCCCTGACCTGTGTGCAGGGCATCATGTTTCAGGAGTTGGTACCTGCACGTGTCACGTCCTGATTCCTTTTCATCCTCTATCCCTCCCCTCTCTTCCCTATCCTTCCCTTTGGGAAGGATGTGTTTTCCTACTTCCTATTATCTGTCTTTTGTTTACTCTTTGTACTTGGAGTTTCTCATGTAAGAAAAATCATGTAGTATTTAAGCCTGTGTATCTAATGTATTTCCCTTACCATTATGGTCTCAAGGTGCATCCATTAAAAAAAAAGAAGGTGATCAAAGGATGGATGGTGCAGGGAGGGAACCAGAGGAGGGGAAGAGGGTGGAAAAGGGAATGAAGGTGTGTTACGATCCTCAATTCCCTGCAACAAATGTAAGCACTATGTACTGCAAACACGGACTTGAGGAAAAAAAACCCCAACCTCCACGTGGAGGGGATAGATAAAAGGAAAGGTAAATAATGGAAATGTTCAGCATGCCAGATTAGTGGTAAGTGTAATGTAGAAAACAGAGCAGGGAGGAGGGTAGGGAGTGGATGAGTGGAGAAGGCAGCCTGCGGAGGTAAAAGTGGGGATCCAGCTGAGGGAGAAGCACTTTCCAGGCTGCAGTGGCGGGAGTGTCCTTACGATTGCAGAGCAATGACAGGGAGGTCCCTGCAGCTGGGCCCAGTGGTCGGTGAGCCAGGGGTAGCAGACCAGAGAGCCTGGGGGGTAGCATTCTTTTAGATCAGTGTTTAAGGACTGTGGGATTAGTTTTGGCAAAATGGGAGCCACTGGACGATTTTGAGCAAAGAAGTGACGTGGTTAGATTTATTTTCTATTGGTGTTAATCTAGTTATATGGAGAATATTGGTCCCTAAAGAGTGCACAAAAGCAGAAATAGAGAAACCATGGGAGGGATTACGGGAGGACCTGAGCAGGTGGTGGCTGGCTGGGTGGAGGGGAAGCGGTGGAGGGGAAGGCGTGGCAGGGCGTGGTGGGGGCGGAGGTGTGGGGGTAGTAATCGAGGCAACGTGTGGTAGGTGGTGTCGAAGGTGCAGCTCTGGTGCACAGTGGGAGAGGGGAGAATGTGGTCAGTACTCCTTGTGAGGTCGTGGGTCGTATGGAGGGTGGTGGACTTGGTGAGGTGGTCACAGTCAGATACATTTTGCACACAGCCGTAGGATTTGCTGAAGTACCGTGTAGAGTACAAGGGAACCTTGAGAGATTGCCTCGTATTTTCTTGGTTTTAAGATCCTGGAAGCATGGATTGGCTGTTGTAAAGTGCTCAGGGAAGACCTGGTTTAGGGGAGAAGGTTCCAGCTTTGAGTTTTGGATGCCTTAGGTTTGAGGTGGATCCTAATGGAAGAGAGTAAAGCTGTCCTTTGCCCTTGAGAACCTCACGTCTGGTCACAAAAATCACTGAGAAACATCTTTTACTACGCTTGCAGCGAGAGGAATGCGTTGGGTGGGTGCGCAGTTCCGAGGCTGCTGGAGGAGGGCGCAGGAGGGTGCCCAGTGGGGCGCCGGCAACCGGTGGCAGCGCAGGACTTAGGCTCGCAGGGAGAGGTGGGCGGGCTGGGGCGTCTGGGAACCGGCAGAGGTGCGGGGCCGTGCAGACTCCAGCCCCGGGGGTGGGCGCCTGCAGGGCTGCGGTCCGTTTCCTAGCTCGTTCCTGCTGCAGCTGGTTTAGGGAAAAGAGCAATGGTGACTGAGAATCAGGGAGCACTGAGCGTGGGGCTGCCCTCCGTGTTGTGTGGAGGAGAAGTCACACTGCTTAGGATGAAATCGCCCCCTGATCCCGACCCTGCCAGAATCCAGCTGAAGACGGACACCACGGAGACCACAGAGAGCACTGTACTCCCTGCCTTCACTTCATTACCGTTACCTGCTCCACTCGTAGCCAGTGTTTCACGGGCTGTGAAAACACCGTGTTCCTGGTTGTGGTCGTGGTATTCATTGCAGACCGAATTCAGTGAGTGGCTCCTGAAATCCATTTGGAAGCCCCTGTTGGCGCCACCGCAGTCCTAACCATAAAGGCCCAACAGGCTGCCAGGGTGAAAAGAACATGGTGAAAATGTAGAAAAGGACTTGACTGGTTTTCTTGACATTTTGGATGAGGTAAATGAGACCTTTGGTTCTAAGAACTGTCTCGGGTGTTTTGTTTTGTTTTATTTTGTTTCGAAGTCAGATGTGATGGGTCTGTTACCTCTTTTCCAAGCTGACCAGGACCTTGACTCAGGCCCAGTGAGTTTTGGGGGAGCTGAATTGAAAACAGTGGGAAGAACTGGACGGGTCCAGAAACTGCAGTGCCTGGCAAGCGTAGTTACCAGCCTCCCACCTTCACCCTTTGTTGTCCTCTCCTCTCCCTGTCTCCCCCTCTGGTCCCCCCATTCTCACTGAAGGGACACGCTCCCTTGAAAAGAAGAGGCACAGCTATTTCAGCAACAGTCACTCATGTGGGCGATTACTGTGCGTGGATTGCTTACTGTCTTTTGGGAAGACGATGAAACGTGAGAGAGATGGAGAAATACACCTATTGGGAAACACAGCTTGAAACGAGTGCTGCACGCTCTTGAAGTTAAGATCCTAAAATTCAAGAACATAACCACTGAATAAACCAGCAACTTGGCACACGCACAAATGAAGTGCCGAGGCATGGCCTTTGCTGCGCCCGTTTTGCAGCAGTGATCCAAACATCCAAGTGCCGATAGCCTTGACCAGGGCTGGTGACTGACTGCTCCTGTCTCATCACCTCCACCTCCAAACACGGTCCTTCCGTAGCTTTGGAGTGGAGAGGCTGTCGGTGTCTCACCAGGCCAGTGGTTGTGAACTTCAGTGTGTGTGAGAATTAGCGTGGTGCTTATTAAAAGTGCAGCTGGGTGATCTCAGCATTCTCAGTGCAGGCTAAGCCAAGAAATCTGTGATCCTTTAGAAACCACCAGCGCCTCCGTCGTCCCCTCAGAGGTTCTGTTTGACCGGTGGGGGTGGAACCCAGGCACCCATGCTGTGGATTCTCCATGCTTCTGTGCTTAGACCTAAGGAAGACAGAGCCCCAAATGCCGCTGATGGGAGGGTGCTGAAGATCATCCTTCCTCAGCCTCCAGCCCTCCCTGCTCGGCTGCCTCTGCGGAACGGTGCTGCCAAGTTCCATAAGTATAAGGCGATCGGTTAGGCGTATTTCTGAAGTGTTCAGACGTGTTATAATTAATTATTATTTCTATAGAAAGCTTAGTTACAACCATGGGATCGCCCACTAGCTTAAAGAGTATTTTAAAGTAGTATTAAACATAGCTTTTACTACTATTCATCTCTTCTCTGAGGTAATATTTTATTGATCTGTTTTCTTCTGATGATAAAAATAATGCTTTTGTAGAATATCTGAAAAAGATAGTCAGCTCTCTACCATTTTGGCTGATCCCTGAAATACCTTTCCATGGTGAGTCTGGAAGGGGAAAACCCTCATCCATCAGTCTGTTTTCACTGTTGCTGCTGTTACTGTACTGAAACACCCGAGGCAGGCTTGTTTTATAAGGAAAAGAGATTTATTTCGCTCACAGTTCTGGGAGTTCCAAGGCCTTGTGCATACAGCAGCTGAACTCCAGGGAGAACCTTGTAACAAGTGTTGCTGTGTCGTGACAGATTCCATCATGTCAGGAGTGTTTGGGGAAAAAAAAATTGCATCCCCAAACAGGAAGCCAGGGTGATTCCAGGGTCAGGTTTGCACTTCTAGCAGGGTGCTCTATTGAGAGCTCCCCAAGGACCTGACACTTGGGCTCCACCCTCAAAGGACCACCCCACCTCCCAACACCTCTGCATCAAGGACCAAGCTCCCAACACACAAACCCACAGGGAACAAATTTCAACCACAACCACACCTTAGCCCCTGGTTCACTCCGCAACTTCTCTAAGATTGGTCGTTGGCACCGCGCTGCTTTCTCCAGCAATCTGGCTTCTGGTGACTGCCCAGGTCTCGTCCCTGATGACCACTCTGCTCTGGGCACACAGCTTCATTCGCCTCCTCTTCCACTCCAGGTCAGGCACAGGCCGGCGTCAAGGAATTAGCCTTTTTAATTTTTTATCACGTATTAAGCTTTTAACCTAGACAAGTTTACTTTGCTTTCATTTTAGATAGGCAAGTTAAAGGATTGAAACTAATTTCATTGTGAAAACTCAGTAATTAAAAACATTATCAACACATGAAGTAAAAGCAGACTTGGTGTTACGATTAAACCTTAAATGCACGCGCGCGCACACACACACACACACACCCCGAAAGAGTCTATAAAAAATACAATGAACCGTATTTCAGCTTTTCGGTTTTTCTTCAAATTTATTTTTGGCTGTAGGGTTTTGAGTTAATCCTCACTGAATTGGAAATAGTTGGATTTGAAAATGGAAAGAGCTACTTACTGGCTTCCTTAGTTGCCCATTGGAGAAAAATGAATATAAATGGAATGTCACGCCTGTAGCTATGCATTGTTTTGTGCGTTGTGTAGGAAATCCATCCTTGATAATCAAAACGTTAGCTCATAGCTTCAATGAGGGACCACCAACCTATCTACTGAGTCACCTTCAAGACCGGAGGGGATACGGCGGCTGAGCCTGTGTCCTAAAGCTTCCCTTACAGAGTATTGAAGGCACAAATAGGGAGCCCTTTCCCCTGCTCCTGGCTCGGAATACAGTGCTCTGGAGTCAGGAGTCCTCTGCCCTCCTCCCTCCGAGAACTCGAGAGGCACTGTTTTTAAGCAACTCATTTATATGGCAGTGAGATCCTCTGAGAACATTCTTTATCGCCTCCATCCGTCATTAACCTTAAGATGAAAGCCAATGCATTACATCAAAGCAGGATAAGGAAGTATTTGGCCCCCACCCGTGTTGAAGGATGAAATAATGTAACTGTTGTCCAACGGTCACAATACAGCAAGCGTCAGGAGGGCCCTGTTTTCCTGTGAATGAATCCTGATCCATGCTGCCCTCAGCACTTAGTTGCTGGGTATTGAAGACACCATGATAGAGAACTGTGGGAAGACCAAAGTGTATTAATTTGGTTTTGGGAAACATTAAGTAAGTGAGACAATGTCAGGATTTTATAAAGTAGCTTACTGACTTGGCTTGGTAGGGCATGCTTATAATCCCAGTACTCTGGGAGGCTGAGGCAGGAAATTGGAAAGTTGGAACCCAGCCTGGACCACCTAGAAACTTAGTGAGATGTATATCAAAATTAAAAAAAAAAAACAAAAAAACTGGCTAGGGATGTAGCTCATGCAGAGGGCCTGGGTTCAGCCCACAGTTCCAAGAAACAGCGAGAAGAAAGTACTGCAGTTGACCAGTTGAGCCATCCTGCGCAGGAGAAGAGCTAAAAGCTGCTATATTGTGTTCATTTCTGTCAAGTGCAGACGGCCTCAAAGCTGCCAAGCATCAAGGGGTCAGACTGAATTGGATCCAATTTTCCAAGACGTCATTAGTAGACATGTGACTTAGGGCACATTTGGGTTAAAAGAGGCTGCTACATTCAATCATTCATTCATTTACATATTTAACCACCATCAGTCAGCTGGTCATCATTGCATCATGGGACTTTATAAGTATTAGATAGAAACAATAATAGGATGCCAGGAATTTCCCCATTTATTTGATTTCTTCTTGGCTTCAGCTATGGAAGTAGCTTTTTTCATATTTCTTTATTGATCTGATTAGATGTTATTCATCCTGAGTGAGGGCTCAGGGTTTAATGCCTGGAACTCTTTAAAGGCCAGTTGCAGTGTTACAGGGAGCTTCCTTCCCAGGGTCCCGGGAAGGTCTTATTTCCCCCTTTGTTTGTCTCTCATCCTCACTTCTCATCCTGATGGTGACGAGTTCAGGAGGCCTGCAGGTAGCTTGCCCCTAGGAGCTGAGCAGAGGGATAAAGGCTTGGAGACAGGCAGGCTCCTGCAGAGGATGCGGGGCGCGGGTCACCCTGCCTGCAGTGTACTGGGTCAGCCAGCTTTGAGCTGTGTCTGTCCTCCGCCCTGAGGTGCGGACACCATCCAGAGACCCAAATCCTGAATTCTCAGCCACGGATCCCCAGATAGCAGATGGTCTGTTTCTCCCCACCAAGGTAAAAAAAAAAAAAAAAAAAAAAAAAAAAA
>RJWM01002679.1:0-124750 GCA_004363535.1 Dasyprocta punctata
GACTAGAAACTTTGTTAGTGAACAATAACATGTGTGCTTTAGTTTTGAAAGCTTAATATATGTTTGTGCATGTTTAAAAAAGACCCATGAAAATACTTTGATTTTTTTAGATAAGGAAGTTGTATTTTATTTTTTTAAAGGTTGAAAAGTATTTTAAATAAAGGATGAATTGAATGGAAAGATTATGTTTTGGGGAAAAAGAAGATGAATGTTTATTTTTAAATCTATAACATACCTGTGGAAATGTAATTATTATCTTTTCTGATTAAAGAAGTGAAATGAATACACAGAAACAATTTGCATAACCCAGCACTTCGATTTTTAAAATACCAGGTCTCTATGGATGACTTTTTACTTTGGGAGATAGTTCTTTATATATTATTTTCTTCTCACAACCAGTTCAAACATCAGTTGGTCACTTAATAGGGAACCAAGGTCCAAAGAAATGTCAAGGCTTGTCAGACAATCAGACAGCACAACCGGAATTAGAAGATAGCCAGGCCCCCAGCCCCTCTGCCCGAGTTCATAGGACAGACTTAGAGTGGAGATTGAGCCAGGCCTTAAAATGAACAAACAGCAAGTAGACAAGTAAGACTGTAATACTGTATTTGGGGAAATGTAACAACTTCTCCCCAAGCATAGTACCAGAATGCGATCATGCTGGTCACAGGGCTGAAGGTAGAAGACAGCAGGACACAAATCTCACATGGTCACCAGTCTTTAAAAGGTTTTGAAGACTGCAGTAGGAACAGAGAAGAAGGTAAAGTCTGCTCTAAAGCAGCTGGGCTCAAGCAAGTCATGAATAAGCTCAGTTTACCAGTTCTTCCCCCAGGATTATCATGAAGTTAATAAGACAAAATATGAGTTCGGTAATGCACATTTTTAAACATTCTCTTATAAATATCTATGAGGTTTTATTGCCCTCCTTGAAATTACACAATGAACATTCTGCTTTCCAGTGTGACAGAGTTTGTCTTGGGCCTTCTCAGAATTTCTGTGATCCCTTTAAGGTTCAGAGGGTCCTATGACCCAATGAGGTATGCTCATTCATGGGACAGAAGGTTCCAGAAACCTGATGGAATGAGCAACCTGAGTGGAAGCCATATGCCTCAAATATGATGGCCTAGATAGAGGAAGTCCTCTGAGAGGCCCCAGTGGGAACTCAGTAGCTATAAGGACAGACAGGTGAGTATAGCAGCCTTAGTGGAGGGTGTAGCTGACTTCCTGGGATAGATTCACAGCCATGGACCTGGCCTGGCTAGGGACCAAGAACCTTGCTTCTAGGGTTTGCTTAGAGCCTGAGCACCATAGATGGGACCCGGGGTTCCACAACCTTGGATGGGAAAACAATTAAATCTTTTTCACTGTCATCTAAAGGAAATTGAGCCAGGCATGGTGGCACATACCTATAATTCCAGCATTCTGAGAGGCTAAGGCAGAAGGACCACAAGTTTGAATCCAGCCTGGGCAACTTAGCAATTTAGCTAGATCCTGTCTCAAAAATTAAAAAAAGGCCAAGGGATGTAGTTCAGTGTGAAGGCCCTGGGTTCACTCCCCAACACTGCAGAAGGAAGAAGGGAAGGAAGGAAGGAAGGAAGGAAGGAAGGAAGGAAGGAAGGAAGGAAGGAAGGAAGGAAAAAAGACAGGCTTTCTTCAGTTAAGTATATAAATATATAGGCAACAAATCACATTAGTAGTGTTGGTCACCACTGGAAACTGCAAATATTGTCATGTGATAGACAATACGGTTATTACAGATATCTCAGAGTAAGATTTACACTACTCCTACCTCAGAATTATGGTAGTTGATAAGCCACACATCTTGCTAGTTAGCACATTAATAAAGTGCATACATCTTACAAAATTATTTTGAATAATACTTCATTACTGCTCTCTTTTGCCACCTCATGTATTTTATGTGTTTAAAACACAGTGGTAAGAGGACCATGATCTTCACCAAATGGCTGAAGATTTCGTGGCCAAAAAATATTAAGAACCCCTGGTTCAATCCTGTTTTGACTCTGAAGTTGTTGGAAAATGGGCTCCTGAAGGTGGCGGGTAACATCTCTCCATTCCACCAGAGAGTTTGTGTTGATTTTTTTCAAGCAGTATATAAATAACGTTTATTTCAGGAATGCCATTTTTAAAGCTCTTTTTAAAAAAAGAAAACAAACTGCGCCAGGCCTGTTCTTCCTTCCTCTCTCATCCCAAACACAGGTGTGCGGCTCCGGGCTTCCTGAGGGTGGGAAGTGGGCCCCAGACACCCCCTCGTAAGACCTCATGGGCCTGGTGCTCAGCGACATGGTTTAATCCCTCCATTACAACGAAGGGGCCACAGAGGGCAGCCCAGTGTGAGCTGCTGGTCCCCAACTCCCTGGGGGTAAACAGAACCTATTTTATCAAAACGGCTGTTTAAACACTGTTGAGTCTTCTTCATTCACTCACTTTCCTCTTGTCTCAATCCTTTTATGCAACTGAGAAATACTGGGTAGAAAAGAAACTTCAATGTAAAGAAATTAAAACCTTCCCACAAATGATAATAGAATATTTATAGTATGGGTTTAAATTTGAAGCAGCAATTGTCTCTAAGCTGCACTCAGGTTTTATGATGGCTTGTTTCACACACCTTTTTGCTAAAAGGTAGCAAAAATGAGATTGTATCCTAGAGCATCCTCTTGGCACTTAAGAGAGTTAAATTCACAACACTATACTGGAGTGATAGCCACTTACATGGACAAGTGCCCAGGTTCCTACTAAGAGGTTTGTGCCTGAAAGACCAGTGCTTACTACTAACTGATCTGGGGGTTTGTTTTTCACCAGTAAATTGAAAACAATGCATTTTTTCCATCCACGATCATGCTGATGCTTTGCCTTAGGACAGAAAGTTGGTGGTATGCATGCAGGATCACTACCCCTGTGCAGGAGGAGTAATGAGCACTGCATTCACAGTCCTGACTCTTGATAGTGTGCTAAGTTTTGTGCAGGGTGCAGGGAGACACTGGTAAATGTGACCATCATGGTCCTCCTAAAAGATTTCAGATTCTTGCATAGGAACACCCATTTATGAGCATGTACTTGTCTACAGGGAGGTAACTATAGGAAATATGGAAATATGGGAAAATAGAGGTTATGTGGGAGCCTATGGAAAAGACACCAGTCCAGAGGAGTATGTAATCTGAGACCCCAAGGGTAAGTTGCCTTGAGCCAGGCAAAGGGAAACAGATGAGTAGAAAAGCTATGCCGGGCAGCAGGCAGGGCTGGGCAGCAGGGTGGATAAGCTGCAACAAGCCAGGACAAGAGCAGACAGGTAGAGGCCAGGGACCAGAGGCTTCAGATGCAGGGCACTGAACCTAGGTAAGAAAGAAGCGGGTGCCTTACAGCTATGTTAGGGAACTTTGATCTTGCTGAAGGGCAAAGGGCAATGTCTTAGTCACTTTGTCTCTGGCACAGAATACTCAGCACCCACAATTTAAAGAAGGAGAAATTAACTTTGGCTCAAAACTCAGAAATCTTAGTGTTTGTATGGTCGGTAGCATGGAGGAAAGACCTGGGAAGAGGAAAGCTGCTCAAGTTAGAGCAGCCAGGAAGCAGAAAAAGAAAAGAGAGAACAAGGAAAGAGATACACCCTTCTAGGACACGCCCCATAGGCTCACCTCTTAGGACCAGGCCGAACTTCCTAATAGCAAATTAGCAATAGTGCCCCCATGATTCAGTCACCTTCTACAAGATCTGCCGCTGAGTGCGTGCTGCTCTTGGGGGACATCTAGATATAAACCATAAAAGGCAATGAGTAACCTCACCCAGGGTGTGTTACAGAAAACACCTACTGGATCCATTGCAGAGTAAACTATGTAGTGGTAGTTCATAGCCAAAGGGACAAGTTCAGGCTGTGACCATGGCCTGCACAGAGGTAGTAGCCAAGGGATGAAAAGAGATAAATGGATTCCAGGACTATTTCGGGGAGGAGCCAATAGGACTCACTCTTCATTAAATTCATGGGATTGGAGCAATGGAGAGTTTGCTCCTTCCAAGAACATGTTTGTTTCTCCATGATAAAATTAAGATTTTTAAAGAAGGTAGCATTCCCATATTTAAGGGTATCATGACACCATGACCTGAGCCCACAAAGTACATAATTCAGTTTAACCACCTGGAACCATCTGACTCTTGGTCTAGAACTTGATCTGCAGCAGTTTAAAATAAATGTGAGGACCCAGAAAGGGTGAAATCAGCCTTCCAGAGCCCAAACGGAGCACAACATAGTTCCCACTCAAGACAGATATATAAAGGAAAAGGGGATGGGTGGGGAAAGTAAGTCAATTATCCCTGAGTCTCAGGACAGCCCCCAGAGACAAGGATGGAGGACAGTGCTAGACATCAAATGAGCA
Source organism: Dasyprocta punctata (assembly GCA_004363535.1). Taxonomy (NCBI): domain Eukaryota; kingdom Metazoa; phylum Chordata; class Mammalia; order Rodentia; family Dasyproctidae; genus Dasyprocta; species Dasyprocta punctata. The sequence continues at coordinate 4,389 of RJWM01002679.1, forward strand.
AAGGCAATGCTAAGCTGGCACACTCCCTGGAAAATGGGGGAGAACTCACTAAAGGCTTTAGTCTTGGACCATGCACCCACAGAGTCCAACCTCTAAAATTATTGGGGTGCCAAGGATCAAGCCATCCCTTCAGGACAGACCTATGTTTACTAAGTTTTTAACCTGAATGGGGGTCAAAGCCAGAACCCTGACTTGTTCATTTTTAGTAAATGACTGTGTGACTGTCGTGGTCACAGAAGCCAGTGCTCTCCCCATGCAGAGCTGACCCTTCGTCTGCCTATAGTCCAGCTACTTGGGCCACCCATTCATAATCAGAGGTCAAAGTATAAATTTAGAATAAGAAATCAAAGCCTTATAGGTAACAGAATCCCTGACTGACCAACCCTGTAGGACTATCTAAATCCTTCTGTCAAATGCTCTAGTAAAGGACTGAGATCCATATATACATGTACTTTTAAAGTTATTTGCTAGAGGAGTCTAATAAACAATGCATTTAAAGTAAATTTTTAAATGCACAATGTCTTTTACTCTGTGCTTTTATTTATTTAAAATTTGTTTTCACAAAAAAAAATTAGACTGTAGAGTCTGGTGATGGATTAGACAAGGAAAGAGTCAACTGAGATTCTCAGGCAGGAATGACATCAGCACTCAGTGAGGCGTTGGCCTCTGGAGAGGTCAGTGAGACTCTTTGGAAAACACATGTTATGCTAACAGAGAACTATCAACTACAGAATTTCTAGGGTCTCCAGGGAACATTTTTAATTTGACCTGGATTAGTTACTGACACTCAGCAGGGTCAATGCACATTTGTCTTAATCACTTTCTTGTCAGTGGGACAAAATGCCTGACATTCACAATTTAAAGAAGGACACATTTACTATGGCTCAGGGTATTGGGGGATCAGTCCATAGTCAGCTGGCTCCAAGCAGGGAAAGGGTCTGGCAGAAGAAAGCTGCTCACATGAAGACCAGGAAGCAGAGAGAGAAGGGAGGAACTGGGGAGGGAGCTACACCTCTTCCAACCAGGCCCCATCTCCCAACAGCACACTGAGTGATGGATTTATCAGTGAACTAATCCACTGAGGAGTATAGCACCCCATCACCCAATCATCTTCCAAAAGTCCCACCTCTGAACATGTGAGACTTTGAGGGGACATTCTAGATCTAAACCATAACACCAATGCATGGAGGCCAGCTGTGTACAAGAACAGTGCCTACAGGTTTGGTCTCAGGCAGCAGAGGGTTTAACACCTGGTCAAGTGCTCACCTCTTTTCTGCCTGGAATTACCACACTGTAACTCAGCTTTAAAAATACTGTTCTTCAGTAGCCAGAAAAGTCACAGCAATTACATCTTGAAAGTCTTTTTCTATCTGCCTCATTCCCCTGGTATATGCATCTTTTTTAACTTGCTCTGCCCCTTTTTATTTGTGTGTGGTTGTTGGCTGTATGTCTCTGGGGAATATGTGCTCATCTCTGTGTCCTGCTCCTTTCTGCCTTCCAGAAATCTTTCTTTCTCTCCAGTTTGTCTCTAGCTCTGACCTCTATTCAGAGCTCCAGACTTCTGTATCCAACTGCCTACTGAACATCTATACTTGAGGAGACAGGAAAAAACAACAACAACAACAACAACAACAACAAAAACCCCACTTCAGCATCTTCAGTGACCACCACCTTGCTGAGTGCCAATGCCATTCATGCCTGAGAGCCCCAGCTGACTCCTTCTTCACCACACCTTCCTTGACTAATCTATCACCCAGCTCTGTGCCTTTTGCTTACTTAGATGGAGTCCAGCTTTAGTCATTTCTCTCTCTGCCCTGCCATGGCTAGCTGTGAGCTCCTTTCTCCTGTGCACAGGGCTGCTAAAAGACCCCCATGCCCACTCCTGCTCCCCCCGCAATCCAATCTCTGCACTGATGCCAGAGTGACCATTGCTAAACAGAATCTGACCACTAGTGGGAAGGAGCCCCAAATCTTCCACCTGCTGTACAAGACCCACAAGCTCTGCACCCAGAACACCGCTCCAGCTTTGTGTGCACCTCACTTCTCGATGTCTCCTGCCTCCAGCCACCTGGCCTCTTGCTCCTGTCTCTAGTCTCCTCATCTATCAAGGGGGTTCCCATCATATACCAACTAGAGCTGTCATAGGAGGTACACACATAGTTGTTGGGTGAATGTCTCTGCCTTAGTGTGGAAGTTTCAAGGGTCACTGTGCCTCTCCCAAGCAGCCCACTCACATCTGCTAAAGAAGGGAGGGAACTGAGAAAGAGGAAAAAGAGGAAAAATAGGATTTGATATCCTTGTTGCTGTACCTACTTCATCTCTCCATGTCACCTTTCTCTTTTCTAGCTCTATTGCTCCTTTGGTTTTATGACTAGGCTAGTATTCTTAATCAGGAAAAAATTCCCTCACCCAACCTAAAATAAATAAAACTTATGGCACTCACCTTCAAACTCCCTGAAGTACAAGTTAAAAATCTCAAGAGATATTCTAAGTTTTAAAAAATTAAGTCTGATCAGTAATCTTGATACATCTATGGCAAGATAGACATGATATCTTTAAAAACTACTCATCATGTATTTAAGCTTATACTTATTTACTCAACAAGTATTTTAAGGCCTATCCTGTGCCAGCTAAATTTAAAGAAAGCAGTAGTTTTCGTACTTGTGTCTTCCTACAACTCACAGTAAGAAATGCATTTTTCTTTGAGATCCAATGTGAAACAATTTCAAGATGAAAGCTCATGAATCAGTACCTGTACCATAAAAGATACCTGGGTGCCTTCCCTTCTATTCATTTTGGTTTTTAATGTTGGTCCTGACCCACTAAATTGACATCAGGACCCATTGCTTTACTGCAGCCTTTAGTTACAAAGACCTTGGGTAAAGCTCAAGCAAAGCAGCTCCTTTTGGAGTGAGTTATCCCAAGTGAGCCAGGGTGCCAACCACCTGTGTCTGGGCTGTTGCAGTCTGTGCCTTCAGCACGTGGAGGATGGCACATTTGCATGGCATGCAGTAGGTAGACATCTGTTCCCCGCCCCACCCCTCAGCTTCTTAGAACTACTCAATTTTAAGTTGGTCACTTCCATTTCTATGAATTAAAGCAGTAAGCCATCCATTCTTTCCCTGGTGCCTAAGAGCAGACTTTAGGAAATCAGGAGTTAAATGGATGAGCATTTGGAGGTGGTGGGGTTAGACTATAGTTTACATTAAATTTTTCAAAGCATTAGAGAATTAAAATCTTTTCAGAATCCCTGCCTTAGAGGTTAAACACAGAGATTCTGATATAGTAGAAAACAAATGGATGCAAGATTGAGCGGTTTTAGCATTTCCTGACTCTTCCTCTCCAGTCCTCCTGCTATCTCTCCTCCTTCCTTCTCACCTTGTTCCCATCACACCTTCATCCAGTCATCCTCTCACAGGCTCCATAAATACAAGCAGCCTGAGTCTTCCCATGACAGGCCAGGGGGTCTGAGATGGGCATCAGTGGGGTGAATCATCCATCATTAGCCTGAGACAGCAGGAAAGACTTTGTCTCCTTGCCCAGGGCTGTCTGCATGGACGGGATGTTGGCTACTATGAAGTTTAATTTCTAATTAGAACTCCCTCACTAAACATTGTACTTAGAAACCCTCTATAAGTCCAGTGGGACCTCTAGATATTCATCACCACAACGGAGAAAAATCACATTCCCAAGCCGTAAAGCCGTGGCAGGTGGCAGGCCCCACTTCCAGGTGCACTCACACAGGACTGAGGTGGATAATGTGCTTTGTCAAAGTCATCTTGAAATTCGCAATAAATTTTTAATAAGCCGCCCCATAGTTTCATTTTGGCTGTTCTTCTGAGCCCCTTTGTTCAGAAAAGTAATTAAAGATCTACTGACTAGACTGCAGTGACTCAGTGAAGTGTTTACTTGCTGTATATGAACAACAAGAAACAAAAACAAAATGCTATCTTTAGAGTCTCAGATGTGTGTACAGACTGGAGTCTGCTGGCAGCCGTATTTATGCATACTTTGTATTTTCTGACTACTTTTGGAGCCACCAATTAGTTCTGTGCCTAACCTGAGTCTGTGAGAGCTCCAGTTCTTTAAATTCTTTATAGTTTCTCCTGGAGAGGGCTGGCAGCACTTTCTCATTTTGTGGAGGGCAGACACAAATGACTTCAATTCTTAAGAAGATTTATTTAGCTGTGGAATCATAGGTTTTGAGAGGAAAAGAATCTTTTATAGCATATCCAACTTCCTAAGACCCAGAAAAACTGCCTGAGTGACATCATTAAATAGGCAAAAGGTCAGGACCCAGATTAAGCTCCTCAGACTTAGAGTCATTTCAACAGTGTAATATGAGGCTAGTGTTTGAGAGTTGAGTAGGTCCCATGCCTGCTGGGAGTTTAACTTGGAACCACTAGAATAGTCACAATAAATGTTTACTAGCTACAAATCTGTCTTTTTTATTATTTTTAGCAGTGGCCCATTTGAGAAAGTGAAATATAAGGAAATTAACATATGGCACTGATACAGATATAGTTGCTGCAGTTCAAGGGGGAAGAAAAGGTAAGAGTTGGTGGGGGGTGCTTCTTGGCAGCCAAAGAACACAATTTGAAGACCCAGGTTTCAGCCCTTTTAGCTCTGCAGCACATTGAAGGTGCCACCAGTGCGAGGAGAGCCAGGCACCTTCAGCAGCAGGACCCACCTGGGAAATGCAGTTAAAGGGCTGATGAGGTCTTATTTGCATTGAAAGGTCCCTCTGGTGACAATGTGGGGGACACCCTGAAGGAGAAAACCAGGAAAATGGAATGATGGCTCATAAGGTCATAGACACTGCAGTGGCCTTCAGAAACAGGGGAGTGGAAGGATAGAAAAGACCAGAAATACAATGGTTACTTGTATGTAAGGGGGCAGGGAACAGTGAATGAATGCGCTCCTGTTCCCAACATGGGCGACTGGATGAATGCGATGCCACCAGCTAAGAAATGAGTTTGTGAGCCAGAGAGAGCAAATGAGTTGTAAAGCACAGAGCTCTGGGCCTGCTGGATGTGTTTGGTACAATTAGGTAGAACTAGCCAGCAGGCCATTGGAAATTGAATACAAACTCACTGGAGTATAATGAGCAGTGAGTGAGAAGCCTCAAGGTCAGAAGGTGATTGACCACAGCAGTACCAAATGTAGACAAGCTGTTAGCAGCAATGTCCAAACACAGCCTCAGATGCAGCTGCCCTGGAGCTCAGCAGGAATGGCTGCTGGAACCTCCACACGCAGCAGCACCCCTCAAGCCTGGTGTTTGCAGTCAGTCATCAAACCTTGAACCCAAGGGACAAAGGGATTGTGAAATTGTCATTAACTAGCATGGGTCCTTATTAAAAATGATAATAGAAACTAAAACCAAGACATTCTACATGAATTTACAAGAAAATGCTTTAATTCAAAGTAGTAGGAGAAAAGGAGTCGGTGCACACCTCTGACAAAGATCAAGCTGGTCCCCTAATAAGGGAAAGCAAGAAAAAGCAGGGAAAGGCCTTCCATTTGAGGAATGAAAGGGAGTACAGGTCTGAAGACGAGGATCAGATTGGCCCCTTCACAACAGAACAGAGACCAGTTTTGTAGGATGCTCTGATGGGCCAGGGTCTGGTTGATCATTATCTCAGTCCTGGTTTCCTAGCTCTAGAGGAATCTTCGTGGTTTGAGGGATAATTTGGAACCCATGAGGTGATTGCTCTTGCTTGGGATGGCAATCTCGACATGGGGTAGTATATGAGGCTCTAATTTTCCCAGAATTTGAGGTGATTAAAGAATTGGAGACTTCTAGGCATCACTCCAGGGGTCTAGAACTTGATATTTTAAAAGTTGGTAATTGGATGTCCCTGGAAATCCTGAAAATTACTTTAATTGCTCTTATCTTGGTGTCCTCAATCTTAAAGGGAAATGAGATAGCATAGGTAAATTTAGGGCAAGTAAGCCTTGTAATACAGACACTCCCTGAATGATTAGCATGCTTACACACAGAGCTGAGCAGAGAGATCTATGCCAAAGTTTTAAGGTAATAAATGAGACACACAAAATGAAAGCAGAGACCCCAAACTTCAGCCAACTTTGAGCTACCCATTGGGCATGTGCAGGTCCAGGCTTTAGGTAGGTTCCTGACTGCCTCTGGAGAAAACATAAATCATGTTTTGAATGAGTAACAGATTAAGGAATTTGTCCTCTGTTCCTTTGGTGGTCTGTAACAGTGTCAGGATCTCAGACACACGCCCTGAAATCTCAGTCATCTAAGGAGCTGAAGTAGCAGCTGCTGCAGGATGTCCCTGTGGAGCTATGAGAGTTATAGGAAACGCTCCAGATGAATTCTGACCCCCAACTTAACTGAGTCCAGCTTTGCTTCTGTGTATATCACAGAATGAGGCAGCCAGGATTTGTCCCTAGAGAACTGCACTGAGTCTCGAGGACCCCTGACTGAGATGCCTGACAGCCAGGGTCCTTGTGGCCCTCAGATCTTAGACTGTAGGACCTCAGAGATTTTTTTTTTTTTTTTTTTTTTTTTTTTTTTTGCAGCACTGGGGATTGAACTCACAACCTCACGCCTGTCAGACAGGTGCTTAAGTCACTGAGCCAAACTCCCAGCCCTGGTTTTTTGAGGCAGGGTCACACTGTGTAGTTCAGGCCAGCCTTGTGCTCGCATTGTAGCCCAGGCCGGCCTTGAACTCACAACGCTCCTCCTATCTCAGCCTCCTGAGTGTTGGGATTAAAGGCATGCGCCACCATGCCCAGCCTGGAGAGCTCTTCTGACCAACACTTTTTTTTTTTCCATACTGTGGACTGAACCAGGGGCCTTTACACTGAGCTGTAACTCCAGCGCTTTTTAATTTTAATTTGAGACAGGGCCTTGTCAAGTTACTAAGTTGCCCAGACTGGGCTCAAACTTGCAATCCTCCTGCTTCAGCCTACCAGAGTACTGGAATTACAGATGTGCACTACCAAATGTGGCTTCTGGGAAGTGGGCCATTATGGATCTTATAAACAGAAATAACTGCCTCATAGAAAGATGTCAGATGAAGCAGTCATAGGAGGTTGGGGGCACCGATCCATGCAGCCCTGCCCTACCATCAGCTTTAGTGGCACTTGTGAGGCACGAAGTATCCCACTAGGTATGTACTTTTATCACAGTGCAATACTACATATTGAAGTGCCTCAAAAGTATACAGCACAGTACATGTTAGTGTTTCTTGAGCTGGTTTTATGTTTTAATATTACCAATAAAGAAATTCAGTCTATAGCTTCAGCTTAGAAAAATAAAGCATCTTTGCAAAGAGTTCCCTCCCATGCTTCTGAATTACTTCTCAAAAGATTCTCACTGGACAGACCATAGTCTGCTTTATACAGGAAGTAGCATCAGTTCCGTCAAGCTGTTAAATCCTGCTCATAGACAAGCTCTCTGTGCCTGAATGATTCTGTTCTACAAAGTCACAAGGCATGTTAAATTTGGAAAAGCATAGTCATTGGGAAGATGATCTTCCAATTACATATGTGTGGAATCAGATTAAAATGTTTTTAAGAGAATTACTTCCCATGTATAATATACCCGTGAGGTAACTCAGTTCTGAAATCTTGATTTTGAGTATAAATTGACTGAGGATTTGAAAAATCTTAGTAACTGAAGAAGAAAGGCCATAAGACTCAAGAATGTAAAGGAAGCAGTAAAAGCAATGTACAGACCTCAGAAGTGCTGTTCCTCAACATTGGCGATTTCATTTCCTAGGATGTGCTCTGAGGCTCCATGCTGCCTGTCTCGTAGGCTTAGGGCAGAGTGAGTGAAATAAGCCATGTGAACAAGAATTGAAATCCAGACATCTCTGCTGGTGTTTAAGCCATGATGATTTAAGGTGGTGTTACGATTTTTTTTTTTTTGTACCAGGGTTCAAACTCACAACTTCATGCTTGCCAGGCAGATGCTTCTGCCACTGAGCTAAATCCTCAGCCCTGTTTTTTGAGATAGGGTCTTATTATGCAGTTCAGGCTGGCCTTGAACTCACTTTGTAGCCCAGGCTGGTCTCAAACTCACAACAATCCTCCTGCCTCAGCCTCCCGAGTGCTGGGATTAAAAGTGTGCACCACCACATCCAGCTAGGTGGTGTTACAATTTAAAAGGCAATAATTTCCAGAGAGAATTGAGAAGTTTCTCAGGGGTATTGGATAATAGCAGAAGCTCATTTATTAGATTTGGAAAACAATTTGTTTTATTTGGTGGATAATTAAGGAGAGATTGCCTGACTTGCTTTCAGGTCCTGCAAGCCCAAAAGTGGTATGAGGCTTGTGCTGAGAGGTTTATTGGGGTCTGGGGCTGGCGGGGACCCAGGATGGAGAATCACCCAGTACTCAAGCATTTACTCATAGTGGAGCTGCAGAGTCACTGAGGACAAACACACAAAGACTGTGTTCTTGAGGATGCAAAAAAATTGAATTCATATCACTAATTTTATTGTAACAATTCAAAACTCCATCCAACTTACAAATTCCAAGCTCACAACCTTCTACAGGGGGCTGTTGTTCTAATTCTTATCAAAGGGGAGAGTCCTGGGATAGGTAGAACAGGAGACTCATTTCCTTTTACCTGGTTAAAATTTACCCTTTCACCCTCTCTAATCCTAAAGAATGAAGTATTGTGGGTTTTTCTTTTGGGTCCCAATTAACCAACTCATTTATTTAAAGTAATTTCATCTCTGTTCAACTTTTTACATCTCCTTATAAAAATAACTTCCATTACAAGTGAAATCATCTTTCTCTACCTTCTCCCTCACTCTCTCTAGCAAGCCCTTTTATGTCTGTTCTCTATTCATAAGCATTTCTGTTTCTAATCAGCAGCTCTAACTCACAGGGTAACTTGTTTTAAAATGCTTGTATCTCACATGCATGCTCATCCCTCTTCATGGAAGCATGATAGTTCCTCAGCATCAGATCCAGAGTTAAACACTGATGTTAAACCTAGACAAATGAAAGAAATAGAAATCTATAAAATTGCCCATTTGGGGAGCTGAAAAGACATTTGTTCTCTGTTGGTCAAGTTTCAACATCTCGTGCCCAAAAACACCCAGTGACCTAACAGGTAGTGAGGACCAAGATGATGAGGGGGAAAGGCATTTTCTCAATGTTATGGTTTGTGTATAGGTGGCCCCCCAAGCCTCATGCAGTCATGGAGGCAGCTGAATCTAGCGTTTGTGATCGGTTCATTGTCTAGCACTAGGATTGGCAATGTGAGTGCTGCACCCACCCAGGGGCAGAGCCAGTATACAATGTAAGGGCCATAAGGAGGCGTGCTTCCTCTCTTTTGCCCTGTTTGCTCTTGTTGCTTGCAGCAGCCATGAACAATTGCCCCTCAGTCATGCCACCCTGCCTTGGAGCCAGCTGAGTATGGACTGAAACCTCCAAAAAACTGTAAAATAAATAAATCTTCTCTTCCCTAATTTTGGGTATCAGGTATTTTGTCTCAGCAACAAGAGGAAAGTAACCAAGACACCCAGTGACTCTCCAAGGTTATATTGTATTGATATACAAAGTTGACAATAATTCTACATTTATGAACTGGTTTTACACTGAAGGATTTTAGGGTTTTTTTAATGGAGCTAAAAGCTGCAGAATCTTAATTTATAAGACATTGACAAAGACTCAAGACCAAAAGAATCCATACAAGCACTAACAAAACACAGTCTTTTTGCATTTAATTTTCCAGTTCAAAGGTATCTTAGAGTTTATCTAATTTAACTTTTTACATGAAGAAATTGAGTCCCCACAAAGAAGTGTTACAATAATACTTTAAGGTCACAGAATTAGATAATTTTGTTTTTCCATCAAATTAAGCAGAATTTGGGCTGGAGATTTAGCTTAGTGGCACAGCACCTGCCTGGCAAGTGTGAGGTCCTAAGTTTGATTCCTGGTACAAAAAAAAAAAAAAAAAAAAGGTAGAATTGATTTTCAGAAAAAGAACTAAGAGAAGATGGAGGAAGAAGCCTGCCTCCTTGGCTCTTGGCTCTTGGCTCACACGATCTCAGCTATAACCAATACCAAACAGCTCCATCCATTTCACATCTGCAGAAGCCTCTGCATCTGTGACGTCTCCCTTGGTGAGATGGAGGCCTCTTTCCTGTGCAGGAGGAATTCTCAGTGGAGAGTGGGTGTCTCCAAACATGGGACAGGTTTCTTCCATAAACTGCAGAGCATAGAAGCTATGTATCAGAAGAGCCCAGGAAACCACTGGCAGGAGTGGCAGTCCTGGCACAATGTCCTTTTACCCCATTTCCCTGACCTGCTAGACCTGGGCTGTTCTATGATCCTTCTAGCAGCAGGGCCTACTGGGATGTTCCAGGAAAGACAGGGCCCAGGATAAGCAGGGAGTTGACAAAGGAAGCAGCCTTAGGTGAAAGCTCTGAATTTGGCTTAATTCCTGATTCCACTACCAGCTCCTCTGTAGCTTTTTTTGTTGTTGTTGTTTTTGTTTTTTTGTTTTTTAATCTGCAAAGTGGGAATAATAGCATTAGGTTTAAGATCTGTGTGAAAAGAAATGATACTCTTCGTGTATGGGGTTGTACACAGAGTCTGGCACAGGTTAGGATCCAAAGACTGGGTAAAAGTAGAAGAGGAGGTGGGGTCAGGCAGATGAGATTGTTTTCCTGAAGTCTCACTAGTCACTGAACACAGTGGCAAAGCTGTTATAACTTAGATCTTCTTGGAAGACTTAATTCATGAATTCTTTAGTGTCTGAGGACTGGACCCTCAAATACTTTAGCCAGTTTAATATTTAAATGTTCCTGTTTCATAACTTCACAAATTATGTGGAGACCCTAAAGGCCAAGGTCTGTGTACCACTGTATCTCAACATTTACCCTTCAAAAAAGCAAACCAAAATTACCTTATAAGGCAAAATTTTTTCTAAATTTGGAGGTTAAAAAGCCTGAGATATAAAGAAAAGTAATTTTCCACCTCAAACCTTTAGAAACATTTAACTTAATTTGAATGCAATTAACATTTAAATTAGAAAGTTTAAACTTCAATTGCACATTTCCACCCCTTATTTCACGGGATTCTCAAGACTGGCTGGGGAACAAGCCTGGGATTACCACCCCCCACACACACACACACGCAGTTTCTGACCTCTGTGCCAATGCTGCATGGAAAACATAGAGTTCTGGTTCTGGGCTGCCTGTGCTGGCCTCAGGATGTGATTTATGCCTGGCTCTGGATCCCATTTGGAGGCTCACATCAGAGGCTGATCTCCTTGGAGGCTTTGAATTTTTAACATTTTTCCAAATATTTCATTTCTTTGTCTGGGAGCCTTCAAGCACACCTTTTGCAAATACTTTTCTTTCCATATTTCCAGTTTTTAGATGCTATCCAATGTTAATAATTTTCCACTTCTTACTCTTAAGATCTCTTTTGTTCCATTCAATTGCTCCCAGAAATTAAATCTTCCTTTAAATCAAGGAAAAGCCCAGAGATACAATTCAGGGTCCCAAGTGGCTCAGCCTGCAGTTGCAGCAGGCCCAGATGTCTCCCCTGCTCAGGGGGTTCCTGTGCTGCAGTATCAGGGGCACAGCAACTACAGCCAAAGTCTTTTCTCAGGTGAAGGAAATGATGCTTGTAGTAGGTACTTCATGGCTAGAAGCTTTCTTAAATCATTAATAAAATATATGTAAGCAGAACAGGTCACCTCCTTTTCCTGAACTACGTTCCCACTGGCCATTTTAGGGGCACCTTCTTTCCCTTCTGGGAATCTGAGATAAGTGATTTGGTTGCACTGCAGCTCCAGGTCTCTCCATGGCACCTCGGAGACTTGAATGAAGCCACTCCTATCTCCCCAGTTCACAGGCGCCTCTTGACCTGTTCCTTCAGTCTTGAACCTGCATCTTCCTGCTCTCAGCCTTCTCTGAACACAGTGCAATAACAAGGACCTTGCTTTCCCTTTGGGCAGCATGGCCAACACCTTACCTGTCACCATCACTATCCACTGCCTCCATCTGGCCACCAGGAAGAGCCATCACTCAGAGACCTACAAAAGGCCACGGAAGTCATTTCCCCCTGTACTTGATGCTGTCAGCATCTGCTCCAGACTGCTACGAGGCTGACTGCAAATGACTGCTGCTCTCTGGAGTGACCCAGGAGAAGAGGAAAAGGAGCCGTCTGATTATTACAGGGCTGCGTGTTGCTACCAAAGGTAGCTCATTCATAGTTATTTTAGCAAACTCTAGCATTTCCAGCTTCCTCCCACCATTGTTCCATTCAGCAGCCCTGACTCAGGGAATGGCTCCTCCCTGCAGAAAGGGTGTGGCATAGCGACCACCTCCACTGTCAACATGCAGACCTCAGCATCAAAGGATACAGCAACAACTCCAAAGCGCTTATGTTATTTTATTTTTTATTTTGAGAAAAGGTCTCACTATGTATTTCAGGCTGGCTTTGAACTCACTGTATAGCCCACACTGGCTTCAAACTCACAGTGATTCTCCTGCCTCAGCCTTCTGAGTACTGGGATTGTAAGCAGGCCACACCATGAAAATGCTCCTTTAAAGAACCTCCCATCACACTTACCCACCTTCAGCACATGGGACACAGATTCCATTTCCCCACACAGAAAATATACAAACTAATATCCAATAACAGCTGTTTGAAACTTCTTTGCATGCAACTAGTCTTGCCAGCTATTGGGGTTCCCTTCCATCCTCCAATTGTTTGTCCTGCCAGCCAATGACTGCTTCACTCGGGTCCCTGGGAGCTAGGTTGGGTGTCAGCTGTGGCCCTTTGCTCTCTCCCCAGCTCAGCTTGTGCCCAATGCTTGTCTACTCTTGTGGCCTAGAAATGGCCACTCAGAACCATGCCTGTGGCACCTCAGCTTCCCACCGCCCCTCTTAGCACATTCAGGGTGCAGGGCAGCTCTCCCTCTGTGGGACAGGGCCAGTCAACCCCGAGGCTTCCACTGTGCTTCTGTGGCCTGCTCTATCCTTGATGCACCAAATGAGAATGTCACATGCAGCCAACAATGGTGACGGAACAGGCTGATTTAGAAACTAAATTAGGGTTATTAGCAGTTAGTTTCCTGCATCTGAAACATTTTTCAGAGCTTGAAAATGGTGTCCTCCCCAAATACGGTAAGAAACTCTTTGAAGCCATGGAGTCTTGTGCTGCTGTTATGTCTCGTTAGTATTCCTAGCATCTGTGACGGTGCTGGGTACATAGAAGATGCTCAGTAAAGGGGGTGTGGCACTTACTGGTCAGGAACTTAGGGCCTGGGGACAGATGGACTGGGCTCCCACCCCCATTTTGTGATTCCTTACCTGAGTGAATTTAGACAACCTTCATACTCTTACAGATGTCTCCTGGTAGTTATGAGTTTGCTCATTCATTTGACAGATTTATTCGGTTTAGAGTTCAATACTTCAGTAGACAAAAATGAGTAAAACTCACGTGAGTTTAGATGAAGGCAAGTCAGAGCTGATGGGCTTGCTCAAGGGTTGGATGTGGAGAAAAAGGAAGAATGGGTCGAAATGGTGCCTTGGGTTCTGGGTGGGACAGTGGGCAGCTGGGAGTCTGGGGAGGCTGGTGTTTGAGTGATGACAGGAAGCCTCTCTGGAAGGAAGACAGTCTCGGATGCCAGCAAGAGTCTGTCACTGAAGGTGGGAGGCAGCCATCTGATGATGTCAGGATGCAGTTGGTACCTGACCCTTGGGATGGAAAGACATTAGATGGGAGGAAAGAGAGAAGGCTGTGTTGAGGAGCAAGGTACAGTGAGCCCTGGGCCACTCACCCACAGTGGCCTGGGAGGAAAGCAAGAGCCAAGCAGGAGTACAGGGTAGGGGTACAGGATTGGGGGATGGGGGTAACTCTTCTGGGCCTTGGACTCAATGCTTGCTGGGTCCACAGAGAGGCCCAGGAGCCTCAGGCCCACCGACCACCATGACCTCGGCCACAAAACCACAGGGATGTGAGACATGTCCGGTGAAAGAATTGCCCAGCATGCCTGCAGTTTTTGTGAGATTTTCTCAACCAAGAAAAAGTTTTCAATGAACAAGTTTCCAAATAGAAGCAACTTCCAGGTCAGGACTGTTGGGGAACCTGGATCCACAACAGCCCTGATGGTTTCCCAAGCAGCTTCCAGGACCCTGGTGGTACCAACCTACCACCTGTCACTTCTTTGTACTCTGCCTCTGCCAGGAGATAAACTGCAGAGACACAGGACCTTTGTCCTCCATGGGGTTTCCTGGTATCAGTGAATCTCCCCACCCTGCCTTGTGTCCCCTGCATGACTGGAAGGAGATTCTCACCCACCACTGGCTTCGCTGTGAGGTCCGCTCTTACTCTCATTTTCTGGCTGGATTTAAAGAAAAGTGGTTATCTCAAAACAGCAGGCTCAAAGTTTTAGCTAAGGAAATGTGTCTTTTTTTCCTTTTTGTACTTCTTGTAGACCTCTCATACGGACTACAGATCAGTGACTTGGGAAGGTGAAGATTGTGTAATATATAAAGACTCTGATTTTTCAAGTAGTTTTAGGCTCACAGAGAAATTGAGAGGAAGATACACAGAGTCCAGGAACTACCTCCCCATTATCCCGTTATCAACACCCCACCACCAGTGTGGATACATTTGTTCCAGTTGCTGGTCCTACATTGATATGTTAGAATCATCCAAGGCCCATAGTTTGCACTGGGGCTTGTTTTTTTGCCCTTGTACATTCTTTGGCTTCAGACAAATGCATAAGGATACTATCTATCATTCTCCAGTGTATTTCCACTGCCCTAAACATTCTCTATGCTCCACCTATTTACCTCACCCTCCCTTTGACCCCAGTGTAGCTGTTTTTACTCATGGGCAGCCGAGTGGCAGTGTTAACATGTAACTCACATGCATGTGCCAAAGGTAATGACTTCAGCTGAGTGTCAGCTTCTTATGAGCCATTGGGTTATCACCAAGCCATTGAGCTCTGAAATTTATCCTCATGTCCTCTGCTCAGATTGGTTACACTTGCTGACTGGCACAGATTCCCTTACAGTTCCTGTGCCACCAACCCTCATCCAGGTGTCCTTGAGCCCTTTTTAAAAAAACAGGTATGCAGCATGTGAGATCAGTGGTTTTATGACCCATGACTAGAGAGTCATGAAACAGACCAACTGCCCATATCTATTTATTTTATTTCTATAGTCACACCTCATAGAGCTTTCTCTGTATGTTTTTAAAGCACATAATAGATAGTTAAACTATGAAAATTGTGTACAAAGTGAGCTTTGTAAAGAGCCTAACTACAAAGCTAAGTTGTATCCTGAGCATTTGCCTCCCTCGAGGCGCGGCAAGCAGCCTGATGTGAGCAGCTGTGTTAGGATGACACTGAGCGATGCTCCTGAATAGAAGAGCAGCTGAGTAGTACAGAGAAACACTTTGCCATCACTTGTAAGGAGAAGAGCAAATCATAAATGCATCACAGGCCTTGGGTTTGCACTTAAGGTACCGAGGAGTAGTGGCATACGAGTGCCAGAGCTCAGCACTCTGTCATTACTGAGTACCCCAAGCAGCCAACACAGCAGGAGAGAGAGCAGCTCCCCTGACCCTGGCTCAATTGCTAGTTCCGCTGCCTGTGAGCTGGCTGCCCTCTGTCTGCAGTCTCTTTATTTTCAGGCCTCAGTTTGTTTGCCTATAAAATAGGGCAACATCATCATTTTCTTCAAAGGAATATTTGAAGGTCAAATACATTAATGTTTGTGAATAGTTTATGTGAAACATGTGTAACTCGGACGTAAAGGCAAGGATTGTCCCTCTGTCCTGCCCTAGGTCCCTTGTGACCTCTCTTCATGGCCGCTTACTATACCAGGCAGCCACCCAGTGCCACATCCAGTCTGGCCCAGCCTGACATTTCCATCAGACTGTGCTGGCACCATCTGAAGGGAAGATTGCTCTGTGACTGCACAGAGGTTTCCTTCAAGAAAGAGGGAACTCTTCCTTTCTAATTCTAATGAGAATCTGTATTCCTACTTGCAATGACCATTTTTGAAGAGTAGATACACCTAGTTTTTTGAAATGGCTGAGTTCTGCTAAAAAAACAATTAGGTTCTTGAAATGTATGGCTGTGAATAAACATCTGGGTAGCCAATTTGGAAATCTGTGGTATGATACTGTTTTGTTGTATTTTTTGATGTATTATTGGAGTATGGGGGAAGGGGCTCCATCAAGTAAAAAGCATTTTATTAATTGATTTCCACTTTTTTTTTTCTGCCTCTCATTTCAGAACGGTTTGATCATCACTGTCCCTGGGTAGGCAACTGTGTGGGGAAAAGAAACTACAGATTTTTTTATATGTTTATTTTATCCCTGTCTTTTCTGACAGTCTTTATATTTGCATTCGTTATCACCCACGTCATTCTTCGTAAGTATGCTGGCGAAATCAGATTATGTATGTAACCATTTGCCTGACCTTGGTTTTCTGATTTAATTTTGATTTAATATTTTAATCATTTCGGGCTTTCTCTTCCTTCTCTCTCCCCATTTCCTCCCCTTGCTTCCTACCCACCCCTTTCCATTTTTCACTTCCTCCATCCCTCTTCATCCCTTCCCGTGCTCCAACCCCTTCCTTCCAGCAGTTTCTAGGGTCACACCTAGACCAGGATTCATCTCCACTAACAGGACTTCTTCCTTAATAACACCTATCCCCATTCCAATGTCAGTGACTTCTGCTAAGGGTTCCCCTAAAAAACTCATGCCCACCTTTTACGCAAAGGACACAATGATAGCCACTGGATGCTAGAAAATGTACTGTCAATGTATATACTTATCCAGGAAGTCATCCTCCCTAGGGAAAACATGTCTAAGGATAAAGACTAGGTTTTCTTTTACTCACATCTTTAGATGTTAAAAATATACAGTTAATGAGGTATCCAGTTACTGCTACAACATGAGCAAACTTCCCCTAGCATATAAAGAAAACAACTTTATTAAAAATTAGATTTTGATGTAAATGATCTTAATATATCTGCCTAAACAAATGGCACTTTTTCATTCACCATTTTGAAGGTCATACCTTGGAGTTTCTTTTGTTTCCTGGTCATTCGCTTTCCTACAAGAGTAAGTGATGAGAAGGAAGTCGATTGACTTTGAACTATAAATTTAATAACCCCTTAAACTTCCATTAGAATGTCACTAGCAACATTAAAGGCCTTGCCTCTTGTCCACATTCCTGAAGGACAACCACCCATTACTAAGTACATAGCTTCCCTCTGGCGTGTTTCTGGAAGTATCTAAACAGGCCTTACTTCCCAGTCGCAGTAGCTCTGACCCACAAATGAAACAGGCTGAGACTCACCCCACCTTCTCCTTACGGTCTGTGTGAGGGTTGGGGTGTGGAGTACTGAATGATTCACATTCAGTTCTAGGAACATTAGTCCAGTGTGGACACTAAATGAACTATCCAAATTCTCACCTACAGTTTCAATCCTCATTCCCATTCTTTAAGAGCATAATCCTATTGTACAAATGTGATCTGAACTTGTAATTTATAATATATGCATGAAAGTCATAACATAGTGGCTTTTAAGAGATGATTTACATTCCTTAGCGTCCTCTTCCATGCCAGCTAGGTGTTGTGTGTGGCTCTGTAGAGGCCTCTTTTCCTCCATTTTCAGAGTCCCAACCTGGCAGAAGCAGAGCCAAGCTCCTGTCTGAATTCACAGACAAAAAAGCAGAGAGAAAGCCTATAATGTTATATGTTATTTTCAATGAAGCATTTGTTGACATAACCAGAAAATAAAAGTACAAACTCCAGCACACGTGTGACACTAAAAGGTGGTATTTTACCTTACATCATCATACCGTCTTTGACAAGTTCAAAATGCTTTCATGTATACTATTGAATTGTATTTATGGCGTTGGCCTACATTCTGATTATCTAGGGCCAGTTTTTACTTGCTCAATGATATAAACTCGAGGAAAACACACATACACACTCACACTTTCACACACAGTCTTTCACACACACACCCTCACCCACACTCCTACAACTTCACACTGTCACAGACTCACAGATACTCTCACACACCCACATCCACTCACACCTACATGCCTCCTGCCTGTGATCCTCCCCGCACACTCACACACGTGTTGCACAGTTTGAAGTCTGCCCCTTGCCTCCACAGTCAGGTGGTAATGTACATTTTTCACTTCCACTTTCACTAAAGTCTCACTCACTCTGACTCCATCCAACAAAATCAGTTTATATCATTACTACAGTTTAGGTTTAAATATTACCCATCTACTCTTGTACAAAATTTAGGAATTCATCTGCCTGCAAAATATCTGAATGTTGTGGAGAAAAGCTAATGAAACTTCTCCTTTCTCCTTGTTCTACACCCCTCAACGACCCCCACCAAAACACTCACCGGGCACGTGATGCCTTTAGGAAGGGCAGAGGCTTCACATGGTCCCTGTGTCCCCATGAGACTCAGCAAACCCTGGGGCAGAGGTCGAGCTGCCTCAGAGCAGCTAGATTGCTGCACCTGGGTTCTCTCTGCCAGGTTGGGGGAGGGGGTTGCCAGGGAGAGCAGGGGAAATTCTGGTCCCCAAGCTTCTTGGGATGGTCAAGTCTGGATTTCCTTAGAAGAGAAGGAGAGTTTAGGCAAGTTTAGTGAGTTTAGTGGAGAAAGAAACAATTTCTTAGAGTCTCATCAGTTTGCCTCAAAACCGTGTTTGCCTGTGACCTATAATGTGTCCACTTGGTACATTTTTGTGCCTTGGTGTGGGCAGTGGATGAAGTGGGAAAAGAACCTAGGTAAAAATGTGAAACTGAGCACCTTCAGCTTTCCAGAGTGTTACATGCTTTCTGGTTACCCAGCAGGGCCTGGGACCTTGCCACTTACTAACTCCCGTTTTGTAGCCAGGCCAGTTAAACAGCACAGTGGTACAGCAACCCCAGTGTGGTCTTGACCAGTTTTTCATTGCTGCATGAGGGCCAGTTTCTGTCCCTTGAAGCACAGTGGCTTCATACAGTACAGAGGAACCTCATGTCGTGACCCAATATGAAATTTTCAAGACTTCTCTGCATAGGCTTTCCCTTTTAAAAGTATGATGCCAATACATTTTTAAAAATGCTTTTCATTAGATACACTTTTACTCCAGCTTCTAAATAAATGTTTTCTTGAATACACAAGTTCATAATAAAATATCTTAAACCCATAAAGAGTCAGTAATAGGGCCCAGGATATTTCTCAGTGGCACAGCTCCTGCCTGGCAAGTGAAAGGTCCTGAGTTTGATTCCTGGGACCAAAAAAAGAGTCTCAGTAATAAACTTCAGCTTTACAACTTTGTTTACTCTGTGTGCAGAGAAAAAAATCTATGCTATATGTAGACTATTCTAGACAATTTCTAGGGTCATAACTTACATTTGGAGGGAAAATGGTATATAGTATTCTGTTTTCCTATTAAAATGAAAAAACAAGGGAGTAATCAGAACTATAATTTATGGGAAAGTATGCAGACATCCATCTGCTTTTATTGAAAAAATATCCTGCAGATGTTGAGTCTAATTATGAATCTGCATTTTCTTGTTGAATAACTTTAGTGGATTCTCAATCTCTGATCAGTAAACTGGGTGCCATAACACTTACCAAATATAATTATTTAATTGATCTTTAGACATCTATTATTTTTATTTAGATGAGAGCTCTCAGCATGAGGCTGCTTATTCTGGAGATCACTGTCAGATACTAAATGTTGATTTCATTCCCACAGGTTCACAGCAAACAGGATTCCTCAATGCCCTTAAGGACAGTCCTGCAAGATATCCTTTCTGGTGGTTCCACTTGTCCAGAGCAGCTGTGTTCTGTATTTCACTGACATCCACATTCTTCCTCCTTATCTTTGGCCTTGGCCTTTCTTCTCATAAATCTTATTCTCTTTCATTCTGTAAAACATTGAAGGACTCTCTAATATTCACTTGCATGTTAAAATGGCATGTGAACACTTGCATCTCTAAGCGACTCCTCTAGTGTGGTCTAAATTGAAGTGCCCTTCCAGCGGAAAGCCAAATGTGAATTTTGCCCACCCCTAGAAACCAGCATTTATTGGTGTTAAATCGGATTGTGTTGGGAGAAGTGAGGCTTGGCGCTCCATCTGATCTCATTCTGCTAGGCGGGTAGTACATACAGAGAACCCATGGATGCCCTGTATGGGTCTGCTTCCCAGTGTGCAGCCACCAGGGGAGACTCCTCAGAACCTCCAGTTAGACTGTACCTGGGGTGCAAGGTGGCATTCCTTTGGGAATTGCAGGTGGCCTGTATTGTCGCTAGAAACAGAATTCCCTTTCACAGACTAAAGCATCTAAAGATGGGTAATCTCAAGTTATTTGGATCACTGAGGACTATTTTTACTCCTCCCAAATGAGCTAAATGAATACAGCCCATAGTATTTGAATCTTAAATGAAAAATGTTCACCTGTTGAGTGCTTGAATACACTTCAGCTTGAATAGGCCTCCATTTATCCTGATGAGTGTGGAGTCAGCCAGCTGAACCTGCTAACCTGATTCCTTGAGACTCAGCTTTCTCTCCTCTCCATGTAACTGGGTAAACTGCACTTGAACTCTATTACCATAGGTAATGTTATCTTGTACTGGAGAATTTTACTACATATGCATATCATGTACTTTTTAAAGTAAGGTATGCCATGTCCCTGAGAACTGATGTGTATATATGAATTGCTGGTGGAGGCATTTAGACAGACCTAAAGACAAATGTCACATAATGAGCAATATCTCATCTCTGGTTCCTCTGTACTTATGGACAACATAGGATGTTGGTTATGAGTCCAGCTTTTATAGTCCACTAAAGCATTTTTAATGCAGTTTGTATTGTGGGAGGGGACTGGGAATATAGGAGTGATGAACAAAGAAAACTTGGAGAATAAATTCCACAGATATTCTTTTATTTATGATATGGGAAGCTGGCATTAGCTGAAATATGGCTGGGAGAACAGGTGGCCCAGGGAATGCCTACAGTCTCATCTGTGCTAGGAACAGGCCCATTGAAAATTGTCCTCCTTTGTCCCTCTCTCCAACCCCACGAGGGAATTATATCCCCACTAGCATCACCTCTCTGTGCCCTCCTGTTTCCAGGGGATGTTTCTATGCATATTTTAAAGCCAAACCTTGTCTTCTTTCCTGAAGTCAGGCTTGTCTCAGTCTTTCAGGGAATCAATTGCAACATGAAGTCATGCTGGTCATCAGTGAATGGTAGGTAAGACTGATCTGTGACATTACATGCTCACAGAAGCTGTCCTTCGACTGATGGCAATAGCTATGCTTCTCTAGACTTTCAATCTCCAGAGCAGGGGTCTTTAAAGTTCCAAGTGCTTCACACTAAAGAAAGTTTCCGAGATGAATTGCCAGAGCACAGAACTGAGTCTAGTGTAACCTTTGCAAGTGACGTCAGCAAAGCACTCTCAGACAAGAAAATAGCTGTATTTTCAGACTTTCAGTGGCTTCACATCTGGTCTCTTGACCATGGTATTAAAATATTTTCATGGGAAACAGGGCTTAGCCAAGGGTTTCTTACGGTGAATTTACTCTCCAACTAAAGGCAATATCATTGAGGGAGAGAGATTCAAAACAAAACTGATTTACAAACAACCAAGACACTTTATTAGAAGCAGCAAAGTAAATCAAGGAGACACTGATAAACTACAAGTTCTTCATCATACCCACATAAATCCAACAAGACTTTAGGAGAAAGCAAACACCCACTTCTACAATAAGGAAGTCAAGACTAGATAGTATGCAGAACCAGAGCGTGGCAGGCTGGGGGGCAGTAGGAAGCCACAGACAGGTGTGGGTAGAAGGGACTCAACCAGCCCATTCCCAGTCTACACAACGGCCCTGCCAGTGGTGAGGGAGTAGGGAGAGGTGCTGGGCTATTGGGAGGGAGCACTGCTTTCTGGTCACAGAGCCCATGGCTGGTCCCTTTCCTTCTTTTCTTCTTTCCTCCACCTCCCATTGCTTTCACCACCTCCCTTTGATCTTTCTTCAGCAAAGCAAAATGGTAGGGAGAAGACCTCAGGGTCATGACCATAGACAATGAGGTACCTACCCAAAGCATGGTTTTGTGAGAACAACCAGCCTTCCCCCAAAGAGACAAAAGGAGATTCTTCTCAAAAAAAATGGGTACTCAGTTTACCCAGACAGGCAGGTTCCAACACAAGAGATTCACTCAGCTACTATTTTCTACAAAATCACATTTATGATGGCCCATCCTGTGCCAAACATGTGAGTTACAAGGCCAAGTCCAACAGACGTTTGCAGCACATTCAATCCAAGGGGGTAGGGGGAATGGGGCAATGAGCTGAGGTACAAACAGAGCAATCTCTCTTCCTCCTTTTCCATGAGTATCTGCTGATGCCCAGATCTTTAATCATGATGTCTTAAACCAGAGTGAGTCCTAAGTGCCATTAAAAAATAAGACAGAACCTGTGCTTGAAGTCAGAAGGAGGCTGTGATGCAGGGAAATTAGGAAAGCCTGTGGCCCATGGCCCCTGCACAGGGCTTTGGAAGATAATAGGTTTGTTATTGAGTTGGAGGTCTTGTCTAAGTTCCTGATGTCCTAAACAAAGAATTAAGCAGGACACCCAAGAATAGCAGCAGGATCATAGACATATTTGAAAGAGAAAAGACAAGATACACTCCACTGGGTATCTTTTCAGTGAGAGCTCACAGTACCAAGAGGGGTTAGTGTTAGGGGTTTAAACCTTAGGATTTAGGGTGAGATTGAGAGTTTGATCTGAAAAATATGACTGGTCAATGAGTGGCTTGCCTCAGCCCCTCCATTGGTGATGGAATATTTTTTCCCCCTTTTATGGCCCTTAAAGGAACTGTCATGGTATCCAAAGCCCATAAGAGGATCAAATCTGCATAGTCAGTGACATGATAATTAGTACTGGGGTCAGCCAAGGGTAGCAGAAGACTACTGAGTGCATGTGCAGGGACTTACTGTAGATAAGCTAAGTTACCTGGTTTCCTTTTCCCATTGTTTTAGGCCTGGGCATTTAACTTATAAAATGGATTAGTCCCAGAAGGCAGCTCCCTGTTTCCCCAGTTGTTTCCTTGGTTACTTTATGCCTCGAGTCTAGCCTAGACAGCAGGCTCCGTGGCAGGCCAGTACTCCTTTCTCTGTCTGGCCCTTCCCTTAGCTATCTTCTGCCTTAGGTTCTAGCAGAGTCCTAGGAGCAGCATGAGCCAGGCCTGGAGACAGGTGCCAGGGTGGGTCAAAGAAAATCCTGAATCTGGCGTTGTGTCCGCTCTCTAAACAAGGATATGCAGGATGCCCAGCAAGCTTCTAGGTCAGGAGGGATGAGGGTTCCCAGTCTGCCCTTAATGGCATGAGCACGCAGGCACATTACGGGTGATGGGGAAGCAGGAAAGCCCAGTGACAGCTAGTCCCTGACAGGGTGAAAGGGTATATGACAATGTCGAAGACTGAACCCTGGACACTGGGGCACCAGGTACAACATTTTTGGCAGATGAGTGGTATTATCAAAGCTGGACTTTTGTTGTTTTGTTTTTAAGAGTATTCATCCTATAACAGTGAGCACAACCTAGAGAAATAGTGAAATAATTGGCAGAGAAAGGGGCCCTGAGATGGGTATCGGTGACAAGGACCAGCTCAATGGGGAGAGGTAGAACAGTAGACCCATGCTACAGGGAAGGGTAAGGGCAAAGAGAAGGCAAAGCTAATTCTGCGGGTTCCTCTGAGGGTACCAAAGAGAGAGATCATTATGAAAAGAGACAGCTAACACTGGATGGGGGAGCCCAGTGAGTTCTGTCTGAGATATGTTTACTGAAAGAACCTCAGAGATCACACACACGGTGAACCTCTGCATCAGCCAAGAGCAACTGGAAGGTCCCCTGTAGTTACCTGCATGCAAAACAAATAAGGGAAAATGTCACATGCCTGAGAATGAGGATGTTAGGAATGATAGGATGCACCAGTCAAGTCACACAGGGACGTGTCGCAGGCTCCTAGGCTTCTTGGAGGTAGAGACCTGCAAGGATATGTGTGCCAGGGAAGCCTCAGGACCCTGGGTATACACCAGGAAGACCCCAGCAAGGAGAACTCCTGGCACCCACAATCATGCCAGTGTAACATAGCATTAACAAACCATGAAAGGGATTACGGTCATTTTTAATCATGACTTATTGTTCAGCTCTCCCAAAATGAGAAGGATTTTCTGTGGTTGGTAAATCAAATGGTAATTGATTCTGCATTTGTGGAGGCTTTCCACAGAAAACCTTTTTATCCCCAATTTGCATTCACTGTTACACCCATTCAAAAGACATCCGCAGCCTAATGGGCATTGTCTGTTTTAATGGAATTTAGTAGAATGCTCAGAGTTGGCTCCAGTGCCCACAGAAAGGACACCATGCAACCAACTGGGATAATGACCAGAGTAGCACAGGCCTGTAGCTGCTGTGCTCAGGGGAACCCTAGAATGTAGGAAGCACAAGTGTCCTTAGCGCTACTGACAGCTGCCTCAGGCAGAGAGGTTAAATGATGTCCCAAGTGCATGCTTCGGGGTGTCACATAGCAAAAGCCCAGTCTTCTGAACTCCACCCCTGCTCTGCTCAGGAAATGAGGTGCTTTCCTGCTATTCCTAACCACTCAGCCTGAGTCTTACTCTCATAAAGGGTAAGTATCAGGCTGTATCTCATCAGACAAGAAAGTGGGAGGAAGCTGTTTGGCTTTTAAAATAACCCAAATGGTATAAGAGTGTATCTTCATTGTGAAAAAATTTCAATAGTCAGTAAAGTAGAACTAAGAAAGTGTTGTTGTTATCCTCCCTCTATTTCTCTGTATCAGTCCTTGTCAGTTTTTTTCTGTGTCCTATCGGGGGTCCATAGAATTGGAATATATATATGTGTATTCACACACATATACCTACACACAGTTAGGGGATTGCTGTTACCTAAAGAGGATCTTACTCTTTGTGTTGCTCTACAGTTTTATTTTATTTTATTTTATTTCTTTATTTTGGTCTTTTTGAGACAGGGTCTTGCTAAATGGTTTAGGCTGGGCTTGAGCTCATTTTATAGCCCAGGCTGGTCTCACAACGATCCTCTACTTCAGTCTAGGTAGGATTACAGGTGTGCGCCACCACACTGGGCTTTACAGTTTTATTTTTAAATATTTCCTGGAAATATTTCCACAACATTATATAGATCTCATTCTTTTTTATGTTTTTATATTGCATTTTATATGCTTTATATAGCACAGTAATTTGTCTTTGATGCAATTTTTTTGTGTGTGGTATAAGCTAAAATTCTTTCTCGTTTCCAAATGTTAATGATGTGTCCCAGGACTGCTTTTTATACTATTCCAACAACTGTCATATTTTCCCCCCTCAGGACTCCTTTATACTTTTAAATTATTGAGGACCCCTAAGAGGTATTGTTTATATGTATTACATATTTCTACAAATATCCATAAATGTATATATATATATATATATGCACATACTTACATATATTTGCTATTTGTCATGTTTGAAGTTAAAGCAAAAGATTCCTTGTGCAGAAGAATATGAAAGCCCACAATGCATAGACTTTACAAAATACTATCTGACTTGGGCATTTGGCAAAAAATATCGTCCTTGTTCTGATTGCTAGAATGCGAGGAGAAGCAGGATGACCTGTGGCAGAGATGAGTTTTTCATGCAGAGGTGGCTCTGTGGCCGTAGGACTGGTGACCAAGGTTGTCACTGGCAGTCTCAACCTCGCTACCATGAACGCTGAGGTCCATAGTATTACGGCTGTCATGTGCTGCTGTTGTGAGAGATCTTAGGAAAGATTCTTTCTCTCCTTGAACGCTGAAGACCAGGTTCAGTTCTATTTGGTCACAAACTATTCTGATGAATGACTTGACCTCCCTGGGCTTTCTATCTATACAATGAAGAGATCAGAATAAACTGGGCATTTTAACTCATATGCATGAGGTTCATGCATATTTAAAGGGGTAGGGGTATTCCCTTTGGGGGAGTTTTTAAGCTTCCTAAAACTATAAGAAATATTACCTTTGAATGCGTTTTTTTTTTTTGTCTGTTTGTTTTGTTTTGTTTTTTTAAATAACAAGTACCCAAAAAGGTTAAAGATGTGTATGATTCATGGTCTTTTGTTTTCTTATAATTCCCTAGATGGTGAAACCTTCTAACCCCCCAGTGTCTCCATGTCCCTTTGTGTGCTTCAAACAGAGACCTGTTTCCCTATGGGAAGAGAGCTGGTCCTTTCTTCCCTCTTCTGTGCCCTGCACTGGACTCTGTGCCCAGCCAGCACTTCTGGAATTTCGAGGACTCAAGGGGTCCCAGTGTGCCAGCACTTCTCAGTCCTTGTCAGTCTGTAAACATCTACTGAGTACCTTAGCACACAGACTCTCTAGGTCCTGTGGGGAGTTCAAACAGGAATCCCACTGCCTGCAGAGGAACTAGTGTCTTCCTAGGGACTAGGGGTGTTAGAGGGAGGACGACAGGGGCAGTTGCCTCTATTCGAACCCCATCTAGTGCAATAAACAAACGTTCAACTGCCAAGTAAATGGCTCTCAGTAGAGTCGGCTCCTCTCTTTTTTTAAAGTCAGTAAATAAACTTTGATACATCTAAGAGAGATTTATATTTCCTGGTCTTATTATGGCATAGATATTTTCAATATGTAATCATTGGGTCAGTGAGATGTGGTATTTGGATACTTGAAAATGAGTGAGAGTGTGGACTCAGGTTCTCAAATCCCTCTCAAGTGTATGGCCAGCTTCCCCTAGCAAGGTTTGGGATTAGCCTAGGTCCATCTGCCTCTCAGTAAGAATTGGGAAAGGAACCAGGCCAAGACTTTTGTTTCACACTTGCATGGCAGACTTCTAGCATTTATCTTCCAGCTCTACTATTTTTAGGCAACTTACTTCACTACTTTCTGCCTCTGTTTGCTGATCTATGAAGTGGGAATGACACTTCCCCCTGGGTTGCTCTGAGGTTTGAGTTAATCCATGTGGTGCCTTTGAAACAGTGATAACATCACTAGAGATGGCAGCCATTGCTACAAATGATGATCCACAGACCATAGCTAGGGATAGGGGCAGCAAAGGTATCTTGTTTCTTCCCTTGTTTTGCCACAGCTGTGTGCTCACAGTGGCATTGCATCCTGCTATTGGTGAAACGTTTCTGCAGCAGACATGATAAGAATCCAGTAAGCTGCATTTTTAGTTGTTGCTATAAACTTTTAAAATTCCTCCATACCCTGGTTGCATTGCCTCCTAAGGCAGGCAGTACTTGTAGGGAGAGTTGTAAAAGGAGCAGCAATCAAATCGTGGGCAGACACCCCTCAACCTGCTGTGATTCTTCCCCACTTTTACATGCCAGTTTTTACGCAGTTCACACAGATGAACATTAACTCTGTTTTGACTTCACCATCAACATCATCATCATTCTACCTGGTCTGCAAACGTTTGGTGACTCATACATGTTTCTGAGACTGAAGTTTGGCTCTCATGTGTTATTCAGTGAACTCATCTTTGGTTCTGTTCTTCATTCTGTTGATAGTCTGTTGTTTCCTCTCTGATCTTTCTCTTGTCTTTTCCTTCCAGCCCATGCAAACTCATTACTAGCATCATTCCCTCTTGCGCAGCCCATCTTTCCTGACTCAGCCTCCCCTCTGTTTACCTCATCCTTTTCCTTAGACTCCATCTTTTCTTTCCAGACAGTGCAGAATATGAATCTCACTTGGACTACTTCCCCAGGCTGTCCCCTCTTGTGGAGCAGGGACATCTGTGAGCCTTGACCCGTGGGAAAGCTATTGAGAACAAGACCATCTGTGCCACATTCATTTGTCCCCATGTACTCACATGGTCCCAGCATAGTCATTTGCCCACCAGGCCAATCCTGGGAGAAGCAGAGACCTGCCTGGTCCCATGGCAGCATCAGGTCAGGATTGCTTCTGTGCATCTCTCTTGCCTCTCTGGGTCCTCCCAACCACCTGCTTCTCCACAGACAAGAGCCCGTTCTTTCCTCCCATTTTACATGCCGGACAATAGCATTTGTCAGTCGTACTGTGGCAGATTATGGCACTGCACTGGGTAATGTATTGAGCTCTCTGCTCTAAAGATGATTTATCTCCAACCTCAAAAAATCAATGGTGACATATCACAGCAGGAATGGTATGGCTCTCATCCTTGGCAGCCAGAGGAAAGCACAAGGGTCGGCTTTCCCCTGCCTGTAACTCACTGACGGGAATGCAAGATGTGTATTTAAACCTCCACCCCATGATGAATGGGGTTTTTCCTGAGAAACATCTGTATCTTGTAAATAGAATCTTATAAACATTTGTGGAATAGGAAAGTTTTGTCATCTTTTCCAATTGCCACACTTTGGGGGGACTGGTCTCATCGGTCAAGGATCGCCCAGCTGTTTCTCTGTTGGTGGTAACGTATCATGTGGGACTCCTGACTTCCCTCCTCAGCTGTCCTCAAGAGAGAGTCATATTTTCCAGCAGACTTGTACATCAGGGATTGGCTGAGGGACTCGGAAAAGGTCCCCGAAGTAGCAGTATCCCCACCCTGATGCCACTCTGAGAAATGCTTCCCAATTCAGAGACCTCCACCTTCTCCTTCTCCTACTTGTTGAGCTGAGAACAGATGGTCCACTGATGCAGAAAACTCTGGACCTCAGAAGCTATCCTAATGGGAAGAGATACCTTTGTCACTACTGCCATCACCTCCATGTAGACCTTGCCTTAAAGGCCTGAGCTGCTGCCAGCTCAAAGCAGTGAGCTTCCTGATTCGGGAGCCTCAGTCTTTGACTCCCCTGTGAGTCACAGGAAGTGAAGATCGAATAGGGAGAACAGCTGGGGCATTGCCCACCATAAAAAAGTAAGTGGTGCACAAGGAGCCCACCAGTCATTTACAGAGCCACAAATGCCCCTATGTGAGGGGGCGACAGAGGGATATGACATGGTCCCTGCCCTGAAGGCCTCCCTCTGGTGAGAGAGAAAATTGCTATGGATGGGACAGGGAAAATGAAGCAAGGCTACCCAACACAAGAAGCCTGGGGGCCAGTCTGAGGGCATTTGGTCCCCTAATCTGCAGGCATCCTGCTCTTGGTGGATCTAAGAACCCTCCTTCTCTCCAGTTGCCTCCTTGACTTGGTGCCACTGTGCTGGAGGCCGTGGTGTGCTTCTTCTCCGTCTGGTCCATCGTTGGCCTCTCAGGTTTCCACACATACCTTATCAGCTCCAACCAGACAACAAATGAAGATGTAAGTTTCCTGCTTCACCACAGTTAGCAGTGAAGGGGAAAAGGAAGGAAAAGATCAGGGACCAACTTTCTGCACACCAACCCCAGATGAGAGCCCATGGGGGCAAAAGACAGGCAGTGGAAGCACATAATAGGTCATCCCCCATATCTGTCTTGGACATCTCTGCATTTTCCTAATCTTTTTTTTTTTTTTTCCTGGTACTGGGATTGAACCCAGGGCTTTTGCAGAGAGCTACATCCCCAGCCCCATTTAAAAAAAAAAAAGAAAAACAATTTTTTGAGAGGTCTCACTAAGTCACTGAATTGCCCAGACTGGGCTCAAACTTAAGATCCTCCTACCTCAGCCTCTCAGAATGTTGGAATTATAGGCATGTGTCAACATGCCTGGCTCACCTGATCTTTTCTAACCATTTCTGTTAGATAAGAAAATTAGCAATGTCACTCCCAGCTCTGGCCTAAGAAGATTCTATTCCTCTTAAATAATTTTGGAAACAACTTGCCACACTTTCTCTAATAGAAACTGTGGCACTCTTGGAGTAGTCAGGTTAGTGAATCTGCCTTTCAGATTTAATGTCTTAGATTTTGGGTTAAATTGCCCCACTCATACATAATTCAAGTAGAAAAACAGTGAACACAGAAATCATAGTGTTGGAAAATATCGTTATTGCTCTTATTTCTTGGATTTCAACAGAAGTCTGCATCCATACTTCTGTATCCATGAATTAAATGCCTCAAAAGAAGTCAGGTTACCTTAAACAAAAGCTTGAGAAAAATTGGTGCTGATAAGAATACATGCAATAAATGATTACTAAGACAGTTAATTTGATTTGTTATCTATGAATTTTAGAGCCTGCAGGATGGCTCTTTTAGCTAGACTGTGAGACTGAATTCTAATAGTCTAATGGCAAGTTTGGGAGTCACATTAACTTTTTTAGCTACTGTTCATTTAATTACTGTTTAGGGCACTAGACATGAGTATGAAAAAGTCTCCACTGCTTTAGATGACAGAATTTTTTCATACCTTGTGGTACAAATAAAAATTATTATCTCCAGAAACTGTCACTCTCTCCCTAATTTAAGGTGCTGTTTGGGAATATTTCCAAGTTTGGGGTAAAACAACCATTTTCCTTTAGAAAGGTGCCTCACTTTCTCCTTGTAGAGAAATGAGTAAAGTTTATGTGCATTCTTCGTGAGTTTGTCATGGTCTGGTTTGCTTAAACTGTGGCTTCAGAATGAAGGGTATTGTGTGTTATGGATGCTCCTTTTCTTTCAGATTAAAGGATCTTGGTCAAATAAAAGAGGTAAAGAAAATTACAATCCCTACAGCTACGGAAATATCTTTACAAATTGCTGTGTTGCCCTGTGTGGGCCCATCTCTCCAAGGTAAGATTCAGAAAGCGATCGATTTTGCTCTTAACTGATTTTGAGCAAAGCACTACAGCTGTGTCAGTGCAGGCTGCATAAAGCTGAGGCCTGGCCCCAACCAGGTGGAGCTGGTTACACCCACATGGGACCACCACCTCAGCTTCTCCTCCTCGTGCCATGCAGACACAGCCTTGGACACAATCCCACCAGCTTGAGCCACCATGGTCAGCTACTTAACATCAGATGTTGGAATTCAAATCAGAATCTCATATGACAGAGTGAGACACACGCATTACGGCCCCATTGTGAACATGTTTCACACTTCCCATCTTTTTTGGTCTTGGTTTGAACCAGACTTGCGGAAAAGTACTCTAAAATCTCAAAATAGGAAAACTGAAGCACATGACACTGTTAATTATTGACTGGGAGTGTCTGTGACAAGCAGGGAGCTGTAGTTAGCATGGCAGGTAGCCAGAACACACATGTAGAACACAGTTACACAATCTGTAGAAGCACGTGCTGGAGCAGCTGGGATTGTGGGAATGAAAGCAATATTAACTATGGCAATGGCAGATATTTATTGAACTAGTGTTCGAGCCTACTCTGCATGCTTTATATGTATCGATTTTTTAAAACCTCACTCCTGTGAGGTATATATTAATGTCTATGATTTTATGGATGGAGAAACTGAGGCACAGAATTTAAATCAAGTGCCCCAGATCAGATGCTAATAGATAAACCAGCTCGTGTATCCACAGATGCATGTTGCCTCCGGATCAGAGCCTTGCAAGTTCAAACTACAATCAATGTTTGGTTATTCGTGAGATATACCTAAGTAGAATATTCCCCACAGATTAATCATCAACAAATATTGATTGAGCAAGCACACCAGGATGAGTTTCTGAATGTTTTTCCTATCTATTGCTACTTCCTCCCTTCTGGTCTCTAAATCTGTAAGACAGAGAAAAACCTCACAGGCCACTGATTGTCTCCATGGTAGTGTGCTTGTGGAATGCACACCTCAAGTTATTGCCAGCCTCGGCGAACCCTCACCAGGGAAATAAAAGTGATGTCAAGTCCCAGCCCATACACATAACCAAGGCCATCGCTTATGGAACTGGCTGCTGCTGATGTGAATCACGTTGGGGCACTGGGTGACTTGCAGGGAATCCTTTTGCAGTTTTCTGGAAAGTCAGGAGCCCAGTATACCTCTCTCCTCCTGAACTGGGGGGATCGGGGGGCACCTGACTTGCTCCTCAGAGGCATCCTTGTGGGGAGCTGGCAGGAAGAGGCAGGCATGATCTCTAGAATGAGGCCACTCAGCAGGAGTCAGGCTTGCCTGGAGGGTACCAGCTCCTCATGAAGTGATTCCAGACTCACCCAGGCCTCCTTCTCCTGGTTCCTTGGGCTGGGGAATCTCTCAGGAAGTGTTTGATTTCCCCCTTTTACATTGTTTCCTGTTGGTGTGTTTTCAAGTACTAGGGGGAAGGCCACGGGAGTTGAGGCGGGCACAGTGAGGAACAGAGCCACTTCT
Source organism: Dasyprocta punctata (assembly GCA_004363535.1). NCBI lineage: Eukaryota > Metazoa > Chordata > Mammalia > Rodentia > Dasyproctidae > Dasyprocta > Dasyprocta punctata. The sequence goes on from RJWM01002679.1 coordinate 36,572, forward strand.
CCTTATCTGAAATACATACTGGAGCCCAGGGAAAGAACTAAAAACTCTCAAACTCTGTCCAAGTCTTTTTCTTGTTCCTGGGTACTAAGTTTGCAATATGGTACTGCTTTATATATTCATAGGTCAAATCTTGTCACAATCAAAACAATTCCTTTCACAACTGGATTAAATGTGCTATTGGGCACATTTATTTATTCTTTCTAAAATCCTTTGAGTGGAGCACTTCTTGAGGATGGCCCTCCCCTTGGAACTGCTTAAACTGTTAAAAGGAAAACTAAAGCACACCAAAATATTAGAGTCTATTTGAGCAGGTAATGATTCATGAATCAGGCAGCTGCTGTTCATAAATGGTTTTGGGCTGCACAGAAGGAGCACAAGGAGGCTGGTGCAGGGTGAAGAGAAGAAGGAAGTAACCAGCTGACTAAAGTGAGCAGCAGCCGTATTTGGGCCACTGCAGTGCAAAGTTCCCGGTTGGTGGTTCCTGGCTGGTTAAGGATGGTCACACAGAGCTGGGCTTCCGTTTGCTTACATAGGGACTCTGGGTGCTGGAGCAGCGTCAGCCCCATGGCCTCCTAGTGAATTATTTTAATACACTTCAGGGTATTCACAGGAAAAGGGTGAGGATCCCCTCACCGTGCTCACGGGCTCCCAAGGCTCACCCCAAGCAGGGAACGTATTCCTCTCTGCTTCTCACTCTCATCACCTTGCCTTATCATCCCTCTGTCTACTTCACCCAACCTCAGTGCCCTTGAGTGGCCCAGGATCTTCCTGGGGTGCACCCATCGGGCCAGCCTGCTGACCAGTGTACCCACATGCTGTGAACTGTGTGCTGGTGCTGCCTCTAGTGTGTTACAAACACTATGTGCTTGTGAGCACGTGTGTATCTCTGTGTCATATTGACAGCCTATGTGCCAAGGATACAAAGAACCCACATCCTGATACCTGCATACTGTCACACAGGTGTGTGGCAGTCACTGAAGATGGCTAAGTTTGGAGAAGGGGAGTCCTCATGTAAGTCCAGCAGGAGGGACAGAAAGCTAGAAAAGAGAAAGTCCCAAGAACCAGCCAGTGTTGAGCCCTACTTGCGCCTGTTTATGTGGGTCAAACCAGTCATAACTCCTCTGGCTAGTGCTTCCTGGGCACATGTTGTGTTCAATGCTGGGTACCCAGGAGCAGTGCCATCTCTTGGGCCACATGGACAGTCAATGAAGCAGTGGTGCAGTGACAGTTCCATGCCTGGGAGAGGACCGAGGTTGACCTAAATCCTATAGCTTTAGTGGAAATTGGGGGGAAGAGTATTTTGACAAACAGAGGGAATGGCATGTGCAAAGGGCCCTGGTGAAGGAAGGAAGAACAGATAATTTCATTTGCAGGGGTGAAAGGAGCAAGGAGGAGCAGGAACAAGAGAGAGGTGAGACAAGAGGGCAGAGACTTATGTGGAGGGCTCATGAGTCCAGGTCAGGATGAGGGGTCATTATGGGCACAACCACATTAGCGCTGCACCAAGAGTCACCGTTCTGGGTGTTCAGCTGCTGCACCAAACTGACTGGACACAGTCAGATGTGGCCATGTCTCCTTGCTGTCTCTGCAAACTGTCTTGGTGACCTAGTTCTTTTTCTGCTCCTGGATGAAACCCCACTGCAAATCCCTTAATCTCTCTTGTCACTTGAACAGGGAGGGAGGACTCACTTTCATTTCCTCCAAAATAGCGGCATTTCAGTGAATAACTCCCAACCCGAGTTCAATGGAAGTACAGTAAGTACTTTCCACCCCTTCACCGTACCCCACTGGGAGCCATGGGGCCCCTGCTCCTCTTGAGTGCTGCTCCCCCAGCTAGTCCCACTCCTCCAGCCCCCCAACAGTGAGAAGGGGACTCACAGTGGGGTAGTGGAGGGCAGTCTTAGGGACTGGCACTTAGCACTGGGTCCCACGTCAGTGCTGTCTAAGCTGGGGGTCTTCGAGGCTGACCGGTCCTCTCCTGGTGGTTCTTCTGAGACCCTCCACTTGCAGCTCTCCTGACACAGGACAGGCTTGTGTTCCTGGTGGTCACTTGCTCCTGCCCCTCACCCCTCGCCTGCAGCCATCTGCCCTGCATAGGCCTCTGTACTTTCTTGGGCTGAGTCCTACAGTTCCTTCTGAGGGCACTATAATAAAGTGTCAGAAATTGTGGGGGAGGGGAGGCTCAAAATAACAGAAATGTATTCTTTCAGGTTTGGAGACCAGAAGTCTGAATTCAAGGTGTTAGTGGAACAAGGATCCCTTCGAAACTGTAAAAAGCACCCTTTCTTCTTTCCTTTCTCTTTCCAGCTCCTGCTGGCTGTTTGGCATCCCCCACTTTCCTTGGCTTATAGATACGTCATTCCCATCTGCCTGTTTGTCACATGGGCTCCTCCCTGTGTGTCCCTGTTCCTTCACATAGCATTGTCTTCCCTGTGTCTTTTCTTATCAGGACATCAGTCACATTGGATTCAGACTGTCCCCAGTCAAGTAGGAACTCAGATGCATCTGCAAAGACCCTATTTCCAAATAAGGTCATATTCAGAAATATTAAAGTTGAGACTTCAACGTGTCTTTTTGCATAATTCAACCAATAATGTTCTCCTTCGAGCCAGCACCAGTGGACAGCGGAGTGAGATGGAATATGACTTTTGGTAGGAAAAAAAAAGGCTTAGACAGAAACAGAGATGACCAAGTGCAGAGCACACTCAGGGAGCAGCTGTGGCTCTGGTCTCACACGAGCATGAGCACATGGTGGTTGCTCGGAACATGTTTGCTGAGTAATCGCACAGAAAAGACTGGACTTAAGTCTGGAGAGGAAAACCGAGGACAAATGGTGGCAGTGTAAGGTGTAATCAACCAATGGGGGGACAAGTAGGGAGGTGCAAAGGACTGCAGCAGGTCACAAATCTTTAGCCTGGTGAGGAGGCAACTAGTGCCACTGGCCTCTTACAAGAGGAGTGGCAGAATTTGGTCACTGTCTTTATGTGGAAATGAGCAAGGTGCATTCTAAGATACCAGAAATGGGGTCATCACAAAAAGAGGGAGCCCAGACCTGGACATTTAAATCATGTCACTGTCATTTTTGGTTTTTTGTTTTTCCCTTCACTCTCTCCTTTCTTCTCTCCCACAGCCTGATTGACAGAAGAGGGTACATCCAGCCTGACACCCCACAGCCAGCAGCGCCCTCCAATGGGATCACCATGTATGGGGCCATGCAGTCACAGAGTGACATGGTAAGGACACTCTGTGCCAGGCTGCTGCTCCCTGTGAGCGCTTCTCTTCCACTTACATATTCACTAACCCAGTAACAGCTCATGCATCAAACTGGAGGATCAGCTGGGACTCCTCCGTGACTTAACAGGCTTGCCTGAGGAAAGTGAGACAGCAAACTGAGGCAATATCCAGGGAAGGGCCAGGCCATTGAGCCTGGGCGGTGTCATGTCGTGTCAGGGAAGAACTTGCACAAGACTTCTGCTCCACAGCATGTGGTGCACTGGTGGGAATCAGGGTGTCACTGAGGGACAAGACTTGACTATCCCTCCAGGGCCAGGTTGCCTGACATTCTGTTTCCTGTGCTGTCTATGGCCCCAATCCTCAGTACTGATTGGTACTGACCACCACACACACACACACACACACACACACACACACACTTTGGTAAATGTACAGTGCATAGTACCACCCTACAAACTGACCTACTTTTTTCCCTCTTAGATCCCTTTGTGTGAATAACCCAGTCATGTGCTTCTTCATCCACAGCAAAAACTGCCTTTGTGTACACACAGTATGTCCATACTGCAACACGGAATGGGCTTCGCTTTTGGTTTGCAAGGGAAGTGAAGCAGGAGACAGGAGTCTCTCCAGGGACACCTGTAATCATAGCATGCCAGCTTCTGACTGTCAGTGCCTTAAATTCCTTAGGTGTTTGGAAGGCAGCACCTCTCTTTATTTCACGAAAGAAATTCCATGTTTTTGCAAAGGAGCCAGACCTGGGCCCCCAAACCCCAGCACTGATGTTGTTTGTAAACCAGAATCAGCCATGCAGCTTCCATGCAGTGTAGATCAAGGAGTTGACTTAGGGGCAGACTGGGGGTGGCAGCTCCCTGGAGCACCTTGATTCTGTGTAAGAAAACTGCTAGGTGAAGGTCGGCAGCCTTCAGGTGTTCTCTAAGAGCTGGAGCTGAGGAACAGTTTTCATTCCCAGTCACTCTCCTGGCTCCAGCCCACAGCAGAAGGATGCTGGGACTCATTTGCTTCTAGTCCTTGTGTCTCGTGCTGCTTTGCTTCACTTTGCTAATAGTGAATCTCCTTTAAAAGTGACTATGTATACATCATGGTCTTTGTCAGTCCCCTCCATGAGTGACCAGGGAACAGCTCATTCTGTACACATATGCCTACACAAGTGACCTGAAGGTCATTGGTCTCCACAGTGTTTTACAGGAAGAAAATGAGAATGAGAGACAGGCTTACAGGAAAGGGAACGGAATCCACTGAGCACCAACTATGTTCAAGGCACTTGATGGTCCATATCCCATTTAATCCTAAACCAACAGTGAGACATTGTTGCCCACTCTTTTTCAAACTGGGCAACATTGATCACCTACCCAAGGGAACACAGCCACTAATTGAAGACTAAAGTCTGTCTGATGACTCTGACCCTGTAGTCACTTCATATACTGTGCTCTTACAAGTGCATAAAAACTACAGGCAAGTCTGTCATGCTCAAAAGCCTCCCCCAGCCATCTGTGGGTGCACACGGAAGGCCTTAGACCAAAAGTTCCCCAAATTCTGACCAGGGCGTACCCTGATCACAGCTCTGACTGATCATGTGTTTGCACACACATGCTACCTCTCATTTGTCCAGCAAATCTGCTGGCTTCTGCTGTGTGCTGAGGAATAGACTAGAGACCTGCGATATGAGGTTAACAAGATACAACCCCCACCCACCCACACACACATACACACACATCCTCATGGGGTAGACACCCAGAGGCCAATGTGTTAACAGATACTGAAGGAAGCATTATGAAGCTTCATTGGAGGAGACCACAGGTGGCAACAGGGTGTGTTGATACCAATGGACTTGTTAGTCTCATTCTGCAACACCCCGCCACACCCCGCCCCAGCACTGATCCCACTCGTGTTCTACATATTCTGTGCATTTGAAAAATAAGCAAAGGCTGCTTTGAAGATGCTGTCACCAGCAAGCTACTTCAAGTCAAGATGGGATGGGACATAATTTATTAACTCAACAAACGTTGATTTAATACCTACTATATGCCTCTGTGATAGCTGGATTCACCAAATCTACCATTGGAGTCCAGCCTAGAGTTGCATGGTGACTCTGGTTAAGAGGAAGTCACTGAGGGTGCTGGCATCACAGAAAAGGCTAGGGTGAAGTTGCTATTCGAATGGAAAAGTCACCTCCCCAGCAGCCAGTAGCCCTGGTGGCCCAGGCCTTGAATGCCATCGCACTGTGAAGAGGACCTTGTGAAGGCAGGGAGCTTGTGACAGTGAGCCAGCCGCAGTTGCCAAGCTCTCAATGCTGCATTCATTGTATAGGTCTGTTTTAAGGCATCTGCTCACCTATGAACATGGGTGCTTCTCCAGGAAGAGTGAAGACAAGGACATGAAAACCCAGACTCCTTGCCCTCCATTCCCCACTGCATCTGGAGATGAGGATAGAAGGGGGAGCCAATGGCATCGTGAGTCCGATGGGGCCTGCAGGAGGACCTGCGGCCCTGGGATACCTGCCCAAACTGACAGTGCACTTAGACTCCAGCCCCACACTTGCAAACCTGAGCACAGCACACCCAGAAGACAGGAGCTTCCTCCACTCTGTCCTCAAGTCTCCCTGAGGAGCTTCTAGGAACAGGCTTAGAAAGCTCCATGGATATAAAAGAACAAGCAAGGCCAGGTCCACCACAGGAGCTGTGCCAGACAGCAAGACTTGAAATCTGCTCCCCTGTAAACTGTGGCACACACCATTTTGCGTGTAACGTCAGGGTCAGGCTCTGTCCTTAAAGCCCATGGACCCCAAAGAAAGAAGCCTTCTTTCAGTGAGCACCATGGTCTACCTTCTCCTTGTCAGAGACAAAACTTTCAGAAATCTGAACATCCTGGGAGTTGTACACCTATGAGCAGTGCTTCAGATTCAGTAATGGCACAGAATTATAGAATCAGGTCCCCAGCCCTGAATGTCCCAGCTAGTAACATAAGCTGTACAGAAACTTACATTCCACATGGTGAGCACCGTAGAATCAGCCAGCAGTCAGCTCTAAAAGGCCTTTCTTAGCCCTCTCCTAAAAAGGAAAAAAGGAGACAGGGACTAATTGTACATAAACCAGACTGCTGTCACTTCCTAGATGAATGGGCTTAACAAGTTTTTAATCTCTCTTTGCCTCAGTGTTTTTATCCATAAAATGGGAACATTGACATCCTTGCCTGGTAGGGCTTCCATGAGAAACAAGTGAGTTAATACAAGTGTAACACTTCATTCAAGCCTTGCCTATCCCAAGATAAATTCTATATAAGTGTTACTTACTATCATCTTTCTGGTGTCTGTGGGTGGCAAGATCAGCCAGAGCAATTGTATTCTCTCTGAACAACTGGACAGCATGAATATTATTAGAGTGAGGGCAAGAGCTGGGAATGGAAACCAGGCTCCAAATATCAAGTCACTCTGCGTCTCTGGCCCTCAGTGTCCTTCTTCAAAAGAAGATCTGGTTTGTATATGAAGCATCTTCCAGCTCCAAACCATCTGTGACTCTCTGATCTTTGCAGCTCAATCCTTATGTCAGGAGGATATCTCTTTCCCTACACAGGAAAGATCCCCCCTGGTCCTCCTAGAAGGCAAACTGTGACCCTCAGCTATTCTAACTTCTGCCCCACCTTGTTCAATAGATCCAAAACTGAGTAAGTCAGCACTTGCCATAGTGTGATTGTTCATTGCTTTTCTTATTTGTCTTTAATTTTTTGCATTTCTAGGATAAATCCCACAAGCTTGTGATATATAATCATTTTTATATGTTGCTGAATTCCATTTGCTAGTGTCTTATAGAGGAGATTTATATTCATAGTCTTGAGAGATTGTCTGTAGTTTCCTTTCCTTGTAAAGTCTTTATCTGGTGTTGGTATCAGGGGGTAATACTAGCCTTATAGAATGAGTTAAGGAGTATTTGTTCTATTTCTGTTTTGTGAAGAGTTTGTGAAGAATTCGTATTAATTCTTCTTTAAGGATTTGGAAGAATTCACCAGTGAAGCCTTCTGGTCTTGAGCTTTTCTGTGGGTAGTTTTTGAATTTCTGATTGGCTCTCTGCTTGTTACAGGTCTATTCAGATTTTCTATTTCTTCTCAGGTCAGTTTCAGTGCCAATGTCTTTCTAGGAGTTTATTCATTTCATCTAAGTTTTCTCATGTATTGGCCATGTCTCATCTGTCTTACATTGATATTGTTTTATTATTAAATAGATGAAAAGAAGGAAAACTAAAGAGCTGAAAAAGTTTGACAACAATAATTAGTAAATGTGGATGGAAAGAGAAATAGTCAAAGACTTCAGTAAGACAAAAGAAATATGTGCAGTAGAACCTTTAGGGGGGTAATTAGTATTTTGTGCTCTGTTAATGTTCTATTAAATGCTTGTAACTACTCCAACAGAGAGAGTCTGCACCTCTTGCCATGTTAATCCCAGCATGGATGATAGGTTCTTTACTGTTTGTTTTGCTTTTTCTCTGGCTTGAGTAACGTGAGGGCCAAGAGAAATATAAATACCCAGCAATTTATGGGAGTTGTCAAAATAGGGGGAAATGAGCTAAAATATTGCTAGACTGATACAACTTCTTTAGGGGCAATTGTAGCATTCCTTTTCTTTGACTTACTTAAACTCCCTATACCAGTCGTCTCAACCAAGATCATTACAAAATGAGCAGCCCACAAGACCAACCAATGAGAGCCAGACCGCTTCAGGCTTAATATTCCATTCCCCAATTAGAAAGCTATGAATAAAAATACACAGATCCTTTAATGTGGACTTAGTCAGAATCACAAGGTGAATTTCAAATCATTCTAAAAATAGATCCAAGTTTTTTGTGGACCACTATACCAAGATTTTATCATTTTTGACAATGACCAGAATCTTGCTAACATATTACAGGGATCATCTCATTTAATCCCCCCAACAACTTGCAAAAAAATCTCCATTTTACAAAGACAAAACTGGGGCTTTAGAATATTGAGTAGCTTGCTCAAAGGCAGAGAGGTAGTGATTCAAGGCCTGGATGATTTCTATTGCATGTTATGTTTCCATCTTAAAAGCCCTCAAATTGATGTCAAATGGCCCTTACATCTGGGGTCTGAGGACACAATTTAGTATAATCCAATGTCCCTCAGCACTCTGGGATGCTCATCAGAACCACCAGGCTGACATCTGGGTGCAGTTAAGTCAGAATCCCAGGGTATGGTACAGGCATTGGAATGTTATGGTCTTAGAGGTGATTTTAATAGGCAGCCAACACTAGAAACCACCACTGGAACCTTCAAATTTTCCAAGCCTGGGTTACATGGAAAGATTTTGAGTTTTTGTTGGTTGTTTGTTTGTTTGCTGTTGCTGCTGCTCCTGCTGTTTTTGCTTTGGCACAATGAAAGTATCTTTTGATTTAGGAATCTTTGTTTCAGTTGGCTCAACTAACACGTGATACATAATAAAAAGGGTATAGAGAAGATTTCAATAAAATGTGTGCTAAAATGTGGGGTGTGGGTATGGAACCTCTAAAAACACACTTAGGTGTCAGACAAAGCCTCCTGGAAGAGATGACATCTGAGTTAAATATTAAAAGATAAGTAGTGGGTTCACTACCAAATGTGTGAAGTGTATTAGTTTTCTGTCACTATAATAAAATACTTGAGATAATTAACTTATAAAGAGAAAGATTTATTTTGACTCATGATTTTAGAACTTACAGTCCTTAATCAGGCAGATGTATTGCTGTTAGGCCGCTAGTGGTGGTGTGGCAATGGCCAGATCCTGCTTGCCTCCCAACCAGGAAGCAAAAGAAGAAGAGGGGACCTGGAAGCCCCATAGTCCCCTTTAAGGTGCACCTTCATTGACCTAAGGACTTCCCACTAGACCTCTGTTCGAAATGGTTTTACCACCTCTTAATAGTGCAACGCTAGGGACCAAATCTTTAACACGTGGGCTTTTGGGGGACATTCAAGACCCAAACATTAGCAGAAGAGAAATTCCAAGCACAGCAAACACAAAAGCAGAGGTGTATTTAGAGTGAGTCTGTTTGGTGTTTGCAGGAGCAAGGAAGATAAGGTAAAGAGAGTGTGGATTGGGAACAAGGGATCTGGCAGAAGAAATGCATGCGGGACCTCGGCACCTGTAATCAACTTGTGTTTTGTTCTGTAAGTGGTGCAGAACCGTTTCTGAGCCTCAACTCAGCAAGTAATACCTTCATTTGAGGTAGATAAAACCAGTCATGGTCTCCTGCCTGAACTGGGGCTATGTGGGGTAGGAAGGAAACTTGGCAGTACTGGCTGACACCAGTGTGAACAGAGGAGGCCCTGCCAAGAGATGCAGTGACAAGGGGGCTTTTAGGACAGCAGAGATGGAGTCAAAAAAGAGGCAACAAGAGCAGAGTTGAAGTATTGAATTGATGCTGAAGTCTGGGAGAGAGGAGCAAGGAGGCCTCCTAACCTTTGGTTCAGTGAAATGATTGTTTATCTCAGCAATGAGAGTTCAAGAGGAAAAGCAAGTTAAGGAGAGCCAGTTTGGGGTATGAAATTTAGTACCCATGATATCTGGGAGTGGTGGAGAGATGCCCAGCAAGTAGCTGGATGGAAAGCTCAAGGAATGTTTATTTTCTGGTGTAGATGAAGAAATAACATCTTAGTTACTTTCATCATTGCTTAGACAAAATACTGACACTCAAAATTAAAGGTGGAAAGGTTTATTTGGCTCACAGTTTGTAAAGGGTTCAGTCTATAGTTGGCTAGTTCCAAGGCAGGGTGACATGGCAGAGAAACATCACAATGGAGAAACAGTTCGCAGCCCTCTTTCTGTCCTTTGTATTGTATCCAGGCTATCTTCCCTTAGTGAGGGTAGCACTCACAGCCAGGGAGGGATTTCCCATTATCCACTCACAGAACTATTCCAAACCAATCAGTGGACTACCTTAGTAATCACACACCCTTGATCCCAGCATCACATATTTAATCTCAGCATCACACACTCAAGATCCAGCTACCTCTGACAAACACCACCTATGACCACATGAGGCTTTTGGGGGACATCTAGACACAAGCCATAACAGATGATATGGTTGATAGAAATTCTCTTTGAAAAATGAAAATGTGAATGTTTTGTCAGTTATCCCAGAAGTATCACTCATTCTGACATTAAAGAAAAGAAAAAAATAAGACTTATTTGTATTTGTCATCTAAGATATTAATCTGAGTTTATCTCACACACTTGAAGATTACTTTTTAATTAACATCTTATTATATTTTTCTAAATTTCTCTCCATCCTACTCTGTCAACTCTACCTCACTAAGTCAATCAAGTTTCTTGATCTAGTTGAATACTACTTAGAACAATAGAATAGAGTAATTCTGAAAGATAAATGAAGAGAAAGCTTTGCAATGGACAGATGGTTAATGCAGCAAGATGCTTGCAGCTTAATGTAGCAAGAAATGGCAGAGAGTAGGTTATGACATAAGAAACCCAGGTGTGACACTTCAGGGCTGGGTGGTCTTGAACAAATTGCTTAATACCAAGAGTCTTCAATTCATAAACTGTAAAATGAAGGGTGGAATAATTACAACCATGTCCTTGGGCTGTGATTAGACTGTGCCTCTGTCTGTTGCATGTTTCCACTGCCAATGTATGTGATAGAAATAGGGCTTACTGCCTAGTAGGCACATGTTAAAGGTCCAATTAATGTATGTGAAAATTTCCCCCTCCATGGATTCACTCATGGGAGATTTTAAACAAATATTAGTTTGCCCTGTCTTCTTTTCCTCACTCCTCCCATTCTCCAATTTTGCCACACCTGCAAAAAGTTTCATCTTTCCTGAATGTGGAACTTGGAACTAGAGAGAAGTTTTCCTTGGTTCAGTGACATGGCAATATGACTTCAGAAAACAATGGCTTTGATAGGGTTAAATTAATTCATGTGTCAGTAGAGGCCACGGTTGTTTGTCCATTAGACCTAGAGGTAGGTGCCTACGTACTTTTCAAAGAACTACAAAAAATTTTGAGACCTGGCAAAAAGATTACAAGATCTAAAACACGAGAATGGCAAAATTAAAATTAATAAATGCTTAATGTCTATGAGACACATGAATATGTCAGCCTCATTAATTGTTAATTTTAGCATTCATGAAAATTTCATTACATTTTAGAAGTGATTTGTAGCTTGGGTTTTTCTCACTTTATAAGAATTCCCAAGCACACATATGATTACATGGAAATCATTACCAATTATAAATTAAGTAAATTGCTCATAAATAGATAAATCTGAAAGTCTAACCGACTTGAAGCCCTTGCACTTTTTATCTTACCAAACTGTGTTTGCTATGAGCAACCTAGATTCTCTCTGCTTAAATCTGGAAGGAATCTTTTTGGTCCCAAACCTCTTACCCACTGGTGAGAATGCCCCAAGCACATTAGTATATCTTCAGAGGAGGATGAGATGGGTTCTTTGTGACCCCACGAGGTTAGAGCAAGGACCATATGGTAGGCTTTGGATTTAGATCAATCCAAGAGAGAAATGCCCAACATCTAGGGCTCCAGGGATATCAAACCAGGAGAGCTGAGCATCTTGCAACAATGTTGAACAAAGGCTTTCACCATCGGATTTCAGCTGAACATTGACCTTCAAGGATCCCTTCTAGTGCAGATCCTGTTGGACAGATACTTACTCAGTTTATTCTACTCTATCACCATGCTGAAAATGTTCTATTCTACCATTCATTTATGGGTCATTAAAGCACTCAGAATGAGCCTTTTTATATTTCATCTTTCTATACGAGCTTCTTGGTGTAAGTTGCACACTAACAGGACTACAAAAGGAGGACGATTTTGTGCAGCAGGGGTGGCACTAAACAGAATTTTCACTCCACCCTTTTCCTCTCAAGTCATTCATGTCCACAAACAGTGTGTTTACCACTTCCCATACCATAGTAACACATGATCCATCGTGTTATAGTCTAGGACTATTATATTGATCACTACAGCTAACCTTCACAACCCAATGAAGTACTACTATTACCTCTACTTTACAGATTAATAAAATGAAGATATAGGGAGCTTCAGTAAGTTGCTTAAGGAAAACTTTGCGATTTGACCCTAGAGTCCCTGTTGCTAACTCCACCCTCTACTGTGCCTCAGTAAAGAAACATGTACAGAGATCTGACTGTGTGTAATGTTATCCCATATCCTTTCAGGCCCCATGACCCATTATTCTCACTCTCTCTTCCCAATAAAAATCTTATAGAAAGAGATCTTGTACTTTAAAGTGGAATTTAAACCAAACTTTTATACTTTAAACTAATCGCTTATAAAGTGGAATTTAAGCCAAATTTTAAAAATACATAAATTTCAGTTGTAGATGGATATTTTTCTCTCTATTAAAGACACTTAGAATTTACTAATAACATAATAACAATAATAATTGAACTTTTCAGTGCCATTTGTTCAGAAATATATCTCCAGTGTTAAAATTGTTCCTATATTAATTGGTTTCAGTAAACATTCATTAAATGGGAAGGGCAGAGGGAAACAGAGAAGAAGATTTAGGTTGACTGCAATGTGCCCAACACAGGCCTAAATGCTTTACATACATTATTATCTTATTTAATCTTGGCAAAACCATCTGACGTGGACATTTTAAATGATCCTTCGAGGAGACTGAGACCCAAGAATGTCAAGAACGTGACATTGCTAAGCAACAGCAGGGCTGCAGTTTCGTCCTGAGCAGTCTAACTCCACGAAAAGTGCTCTCGTTAGTCACTGTTCTTCCCAGGCCAAGGTCTTCATATGGAAAGCAATACCATGAAAGCTTCTTTCAGGGCTGAAGAAGTCACACCACACAGGATTTCTCTGCAGAAGGATGACTAATTTGTCGTAGTCACAAAACCAGACTGCAGGACTCACTGTATAAAATCTCCACAATCTAACCTACAATTTAACCAGCAAGTGTCTGTTAATCACTTAGTTTCTTCTCTACTACAAATGATCGTATTGAGAAATAACAAGTTAACTCTTATTTTCTCTGTGCTTGTTCCTCCAAGCCCAAACCATTTACAACATTTCAGACCAGTCTAGTGAAGCTCAGACAAAAAATTTATTTATATGGAAGCATATAACATCCAAGTGAATTATTGACCTGGTCTACTTCTTAGAGTTTACTCAATTTCTTTAGGTCTGAGGTTACTGTTTCTAATACAATTGTGGTATTTTTGGCCATTATGCTTTATTCTTCCTCAGTCTCATTCTCTTTTTTTCTAGAACTCCAATTATACAAATTAAACTCTTTGATATTAGCACCAAGGATGTCTCTGAGGCTCTGCACATTTTTCCTTCAATTCCCCCCCCCCATCTATCTCTCCCTCTCTCTTTCTCCTCCTTTCTCCCCTTTTCTTTCTTTGGATTAGGTAATTAATTTCTTTTGATATATCTTACTCACTGGTTCTTCTGCCATCTCCGGTCTTCTGTTAAGCTCATCTGTAGGATTTTTCATTTTGGTTATTTTACTTTTTATTTGATTCTATCACATACTCTAACTTCTTTGTATATCTACTGATATTTTATTGAACACTGGACATTTTAAATAATATAATAGAGAGACTCTGGATTTTGTTGATCTTGTCAGTGTTTGGTTTTAAGCTGTGTTAGGGTGAGTCCTACTTAAGAGCATGACTCTCCCTCCTAAGTTACAGGTTTTCTACTGTCTGAGCTAGATGCCAGGGGTGTTGACAAGGTATTCAAAGTGTCATTGAAATCAGTATCCCCCAGCACTATTTTCTCAACCTCTAGTATCTCTATTACTTTCTCAGCTCCCACTACATCTGTGATCTCATAAGCCTTGTAGTAAAAATGCTCCCATCTTCATGAGTACAACGTAGTCGTTTACTACAGATATGTGGGGGGCCCCTCAACAAGGCTTCCGGTCCTCCCTCACACTTGCCAGGCAGTCTCTGCACCACTGAGCTAAATCCCCAGCCCTGTAAGTATCCTCTTTTCCAATTGCCTGCCCTACATATCCAGCCACTTTAGATTCCTCATGCCTTAATCTCTGTTTTTTTCCACTCAGAAAAATTGCCATGACCTTCTCAAATTCTTAAATCTATTGTTGGGAAATTTTCATCAAGAAAAACTCTGACCGGCCATGGGACTCACCTTGTAAGTTTCCCTTCTCTAAGGGTTTGCAATCTTACATTGGCCATTGTCATTACATTCCTCCAGTGTCCTTGCCGGTTATATCCACTCCCCTATATGCAGAGGGCAAGGTAGTCCAGTGTCACTTATCTGTCACTACTGGACATAGAAATCTTTTCTCTGACTAGAGGACATTTTGGAGCCAATATTGTCATGTTCTTCAGACACACATTTTTCCTATAGTCTCCCAATGATAAATATTGAATTAACCATGGGATGTGATCCCTCTGATTCCATACCATTTCTGGTGTTTACCTAAAGGGAGGAACATTTGGAAATATCCACATCTACCTTTAGACCCAGCATGTCCATCTGCAGAGAAGAGAAGATGGAGGGAAAGAGTTCCAAGGTATCTTTGGTCAAAATTTTGCCTGTCACTTTATTTTAGGACCAACGTCCAAATGAAAAAATCATTTTCTATATGACACGAAAAGTGCTGCTGGGGAAATATGCAGCATTTTAATCTTTTTTGTTTGTTTGTGACAGAGTCTTGCTATGTAGTTCAGGTTGGTCTCAAACTTACCAGCCTGGCTTCAAATTCACAGCAATCCTCCTGCCTCATTCTCCCAAGAGCTGAGATTACAGGCATGCACCATCATACCGAGCAATATGCGGTACTTTAGAAATTAGAAGTAAAGCTTTATAAATCTTAGATAAATATCCTAATATTTGGGTCAGAACACTTAGATGAATATTGACAGAAAACTGGCATCTAAGTGCCCACTGAAGCCTATTGGTTTTCTCAGAAATAGAGAAAGTCACCAATAAGTTACTATCTCACTTCAGTTGGAGATGCTGGTAGGTTTTCAGTATGAAAGTGATCTTCTACTATAAATTCTGAAGGAGAAAATGTCAGAGAAGTAATGAAGTGACATCAAAAGCATTCACATGGTGAGTATAACTCCAGATACAGTTTTTGTCACTTGAACTCTTAAGAAATTCTGGCAAACAAAACTGGAATTATATGCTGATAACCCCAGTGCTAAACTGAGGATTTTATTTTCATTATTCCTGTTTTCCTCATTAACGCCTTTTATTATTACCTAACATTGAAGTTCTTTCTATGACAATGTTTTGTCCATTTGTGGCTCAGTTTTTAGTGTGTGTAACTCATTTGATTGCCAAAAATTTAACTTCTGAACAGCATCAGTCATATATCTGGCACTCACAGCTACAAAGATCCTTTGAGATCACATTCTAAATACAAAGATAAGGATGTAATATATATTTATTAGATTTTCAAAGAAAATAACAGTATGTTGGCTTAGTCCAATATTTTATATCCCCTTTGCTATAATTTGGACCTGAAGCATCCCCTAAAAACCCATAGACTGAATCCTTGTTCCCCAGTCCTTGGCACTATTGAGAGGTGATGGAACATTTAAGGGGTAGAGCCTAGTTGGAAGAAGTTGGGTTATTGCGAACACATTCTGGAAGAAGATATTGGGACCCCACCTAGCCCTTTCTCTCTGTATCCTGGCTGCCATGAAGTGAACAGGCCTTCTCTACCCCACACTCCCACCATTCTATACTATACCATCCCAAAGCAACAGGGCCAAATGACCATGAACTGAAACTTCTGAAACCATGAGCCAAAGCAAACCTTTCCTCTTTAAATTGAATATCTCAGATATTTTGTCACAATGTAAAGCTAATGCACCCATTAATCCAGTATCAAGGCAAGACTGAATCATCAGTTGCATGATTTATAAATAAGGGTTGCAGAACTTTTAATGCATAATCTGAAGAATCGAATACCTTAGGGAAAATAAGTTAGGCAAACTTAAATAATAATGTTAAATAAAATAATACAAAAAAGCAGTCCTTCTAATGTGCATGTGTATTTTAGGTTGACTTTATAAAGATGTTTATGGCATTCTTGCAACTGTAATTGAGCATTCATAAGACCTCAGGAGAGGGGTTCACTGCCAACACCATGCCCAACCCAAATACTCTTGACAGAATTGGAGCAAAAGATGTAATTAATTTCACTTGTATAGACCACCTAGAAAACTCCTAGCTTTGCTTTTACCAGCAATTTTTATTTTATGAAAAAATAAAAATTTCACAAAAAATAATGAAAGATTAACAATAGTTAATACCCTATGTATCATTATCTTCAAAATAGTTACCCAGAGTGTAAGACATAGACCAAAAAGAGTCTCACAAAGAAGAAACAGTCAACACAAAATTTTCTTTTCAACAAATTAAAATAAACTACTAGTATAAATGAAACACATTGGCATACACAGTATATTATTTTTGAAACAGCAGAATAAGTAATTTGGGGAGTATATGAACTTATCCTTACTTTCTATTTATCTCCTATTTTGCTCTTTATTTGTATGTGTATGTATCTATACATATTTTTCTCATATAAGAAAAATTATGTGATATTTAAGCAATACTTAATCTGATTTATTTCACTTAAAATTATGCTCTCAGGTTGCATCCATTTACCTACAAATACCTCAAGTTTGTCCTTATTGCATAGTAATACTCCATTGTGTATAAATGTTTTCCCTATTATTCATCTGTTGATAGACATATTCGCTGTTTCACAATCTAGTTATTATAAATTGTGGTACTATAAATATGGGTATACATGTATCCCTGTACCATGATAATTTTAATGCTAGGAGATAGCTGGATTAAATGGAATTTCTATTTTTAATTTGTTGAAAAATCTCCACATGTTGTTCCGTAATGGTTGTACTAGCTTAATAATGTAAAATAGTTTCTTTAACAATAATGTAAATATTGTAAAATAGTTTCTTTTTCCCATATGTCTTTGCCAGCATTTGTTATTATTAGGTTGTTATTATTAGATTATTAGATTGCTATTATTAGATTTTTTTATGATAGCCATTCTTTCTGGTGTAAGATGCTGTCCTGATGTACTTTTAATTTGCATTTCTCTGATAACCAGTGATGATAAGCATTTTTTTAGGTATGTATTTATTGACCATTTCTACTTCTTTCTAAGACGTGTCTATTCATTTCAGTGACCCATTTTTTATTTGAGGGAGTCTAATTTTTGAGTTATTTATATATGGTTGATGTTAGTCATCTGTCCAAGGAATATCTGGCAAACAATTTTTCCTTTTCTGTAGATTGTCTCTTCACTCTGTTGGTTGTTTCCTTTGCTGTGCAGAAGTTTTTAATTGGATATGACCCCATTTGTCAATTCTCAGTATTATTTCATGAGGTACTTGGATTCCTTTTAGAAAATTCTTGCCTACATCTATGTCTTCAAGAGTTTTATCTACTTTACCTTCTGGCAGATTAAGTGTTTCTGTTTTAACATTCATCATTGATCATTTTTTATTTTAGTTTAGTATGTAGTGAAATATATGGGTCTAGATTCAGTCCTCTCCATTCTTTTTATTTTTTTTAAATTTTTTTATTTATTTTTTATTTTTTTATTTTTTGGTACCGGGGATAGAACTCACCACCTTGTGCCTGCCAGGCAGGCGCTTAAGCCACTGAGCTAAATTCCCAGCCCTATTTTTTGTGAGACAGGGTTGCACTATGTAGTTCAGGCCTGCCTTGCTCACGTTGTAGCCCAAGTCAGCCTCAAACTCACAATGCTCCTACTACTTCAGCCTCCCGAGTGCTGGGACTAAAAGCATGCACCACACCTGGCTTCCATTCTTAATTTTCTCCATATGCAAAATTGGATATCCAATTTTCTCAGTCCCATTTATTGAAGAGGCTATCTTTCCTCCAATGTATGTTTTCAGCCCCTTTATCAAAGATCGAATAACAGAGTGTGCCTTAGGTTGTTTCTGCTTCCTCTATTGTGTTCCATGTGCCTGTTTTTGTGACAGTACCATGCTGTTTTAATCTCTGTAGCTTTATAGTATAGCTTCAAGTCTGGGGTTGTGATACCACCTGGTTTTGATGTATTCACTAGGTTTATTTTAGACAAGAAGTCAGTAAGATAAAATAAAATGTTTTTCAAAACTACAAATTGTATTTGAAAATATGCAGAAATGACAAATAACTGATATCTATAGTGGGTTTTTTTGTTATATATATATTTTAATTCAAAGTGAATCAATAGTAATACACTATAAATTATTTTGACACTCACCAAAATAGTCACCTGGAAAACCTGTTCTTTGTGACAAAGTACAGAAGGCTTGGTCACATTTAAATCACTGAGAGAAATACTATTGCAAACTGTAAGAGACATCACATCCATAAAAATTGTCCCAGTCCTTATTCTAATATTGCACAGTGCAGTTGTTACATGACAAACTAGTGTAGCATAGAAGTAAAAGCAAAACAAATAAATCAAAGAAAGGAGGCCACAAGTCTAAAATTGTCAAATGATTAACAGTTCAAACTTAGTAATCAAATCTGTATCATTGAGTTCATGAAAACAAATCTCTCTACAGCTTACAGTATGATTTAACTTTTACTCAGCACAAATCAAGTTAAAAATTAGCAGTAGAGATTTAAAAAACAAAAAAGTAATATTTAATTAAACATCCTGAAAGGAAGAAAGAACTAAAATCAGGATATTTGATTTTTTTTAAAGTTATTTGTAAATTAAAATAACATACAAATATGCAACTTGGAAATCATGCAGTGTTTATTTAAGAAAGCATTAAAACCAAAGGAAACTGGTAAAAATGGTTTTAAAGAGGGTACAAATCCAGATTTCTAAATTTAGACCTCACCATAATTTTGAAATTTTTAATTATTTTAATTAATTTTTAAACATATTAAAAAGCCCATGATTCCAAGTAATTAAGAACAATGCACTAACTGCAATCTGCCCTTAAAAAAATATTATTGTTGGGGTATGAAAATGTTGACTGTTACCACTTCAATCTTGGAAGTTAAATAGAGAAAATACATCATTTCAGGGAGGAAACATGGCTCTATAGTGTTTTCAAATTGTAACATTAGCCTGTAATCCCAACATTCAGGAGGCTGAGACAGAAGGATGGTTGCAAGTTCAAGATCAGCCTGGTCTACAAAGTGAGATCAAGGTGAGCCTGAACTGCATAGCGAGACTCTATATCAAAAGAAAAGAAAAAATTAACTTAAAAAATAAATTGTAACATTAAGTGCTAATGTGTGTTACAGCCAAACATCTGAAGCAATAAACTTTGCAAGTTAAATGCCATCTCTTCATTTGGGCAGTAAAATCAGCCATCATGGTAACTTACTGCAAGTATAGCAAACTCTAGCACTCCAGACAGCACTTCCATGTGTTCAGAAGAAAGCTCTCACTGGAGATCAATTTTCTCTTCTGTTCCTATTCAGCATTTGACCTTAGAAAACGGCAAGTTCATATGATTCAACCCAATAATTGCTAAATATGAGGTCTTTGGAATGAATATATGAATTTCTCAATTCATTGTTCATAGTAGACGAACTGTCTCTGTCAAAAATCCGGGTGTTAGGTTGTTTTTCCTTATGATTATATAACTGGTTAGATAAATTAAAACATACCTAACACTTCTTGCTGTTAGTTGGAATGTTCACACGGAACAAATTGTAAGAGAAAAAAACAAACAGTGATGTCTCCCTCTACTGGTGGAAAGTAAAACCATCCCCAGATGAAAAGCCAGGAAGACAGACAGGGTGGTAGAAAGTTCAAGGTAAGAGAGATAAAAAAGGAAGTCAAAAGCAAAAAAAAAGAAGACAGGGAAAGGGAGAGAGGAGAGAGGTCAATGAGAGAAAATAGCGAAGAAGAAGAGAATGGGTAAATCCAGAGAGAAAGAGAGGGAGAAAACAAAGTAGAAAAGTCAACAAGAAATGGGCAAATAAGAATTAGAGGTATGGTGCTGCGTGCCTGTAATCCCATCTACTAGGAAAGCTGAGGCAGGAGGATTTCAGAGAGAGAGAGAGGAAATTTTTCATGGGTCATTTCTATAGTGGCCCTGAATATAATGATCTTGTTCCTTCCTAAATTTCTCACATGGGAATTGAGACAATGAAGGTTTATCAACTTACCACCTGTGGAATGTTGGCACTGAAAAAAAATGGGAAAACTCTGACTCATTTTTTAAAAATATCAGATATCCCTGAATCACTTGATATTTTTCCTTAGGCAATGTTCAAAACAGGCAAAGGTAACACTATGAGAATTATAAATTCCAATAGATAGAGTTATGCATTCTCTATGTAGGGTGAAATATGATTAAAAAAAATCTTGGAGTCCTCTGTTACGAGTCAACAGGAGATTCACATAGGCAACACCCTGTACCCTACAGGCAGAGCCTGGTCCCTGTGTCCCCACATAGGGTTGGCCTTCTAAACAGAAGTCAGTTTTGAATGTGGCAAACTATTTTCAAAGTCATGGGATACAGCAGAATATAGACATTTAGGTTCATAGTCCCAGAACCTGTGTCCAATTGAACCAGGTAAATGAACACAGTATAGGATAACTGTCATACAAAAGTAGTCCCTGTATCAGGAGACTTGGAGAGACAATTCTTTTTTAATATAGTTAATCAAATCTATGCATGAGAGGTGCTTAGAGTCAGATTAGCCTCAGTTAAAATAGTCATTTGGAAACAATTTATGAGTGGCTTATATATAAATTTTTTTAATTCAGTGGCTTAGGCTAAACTTTGTATTTCATTAATTTTCTATTTTCACTGATATCCTCAAGCTCTACCCATTATGAACTAGAAAACATTTTAAATTGGATCCTGGCCAGTAAGTTAGCAAATCCTAATCTGGTCCCGGTAGAACACCAATGGGTGGGTGCAGGAGTGGGCCAGGTCAGAGAGGCCCACAGCTTGCCATGGAGGTTTCCTTAGGAAAAAGAAAAGCAAGTGCAAGGCCTTGGGAGGGGGCTGTGCCAGTCATGGGTGCTGCAGCTTCAGCTTTCTTAGCTTCTGTTATGACTTGAGTCTAGATGCCCCCCCTCACACAGTCATAGGTGGGGCTTTTTCAGAGGTGGCTGAATGTAGAGTGTGCGATTGATACATGATGCAATGCTAAGGTTGAGGGTGCTAGGATAAGGGTGGGTGATTAGTAAATCAGTACACTGGTTAGGCACTGCCCTAATCCCAGTAGCATGGATACAATATAAGGGACAGAAAGAGGCTTGTCTTTTTTCTCCATTATTGCTTTGCTACCTTCTGCCCACCACAAATGTTTTTCCTCTACATTGCCTGTCTACCATGCCACCCTGCCTTGAAGCCAGCCCATTATGGACTGAAACCTCTACAAACTGTGAGCTAAATAAACCTTTCCTCCTTTAACTTTGGCTGTCAGGTATTTTTGTCTTAACAACAAGAAAAGTAACTAAGACAGCTTGAGCCAGCCTGCCTTGACTTCCACACATTCTACAGCTGTCCAGCCCTGCTTAGCTCAAGCACCCAAAGGAGCCATGCCCTGACCCAACCTCCCTGTGAGGGGCAGAGGGTTGCTTAGTTGCCCACCTTGAGAAACCACCACTGAGGCAAGAACACCTCTCAGGAAAATGAATACATTCAAGTCTTACGGTCTTGACAGTCAACCCATTTCAAGTGGACTTTTGGTCTCCTCTGAGCTGCTCCCACATGCTTCCTCACCCTTCCCACCCTCCCAAGCCTCTCCCAAGTCTCCTTGTTTTACAGGCGGTCCATCTACTGCGGGGTTGAGAAGCATGAGAGAAAAGCAAGGGCTCACCCTGTGACCAACTTTCCCTCCTTAAGGCTCCCTTGGGAGCTGGCTCTTGCCTGGAACCAAGGGCTCGGAGCTCCTAAAAGCTGCTCGTTACTTAGAGTCTATAGCAAATTCAACCTTCTCATCTAGGCTGGGGATGGCGAAGGAGCCAGCACAGGGCACACATTAGGGCAAATTAAATAAACACTCAGAGACCTGAAAGTTCAGGAAAACTCTCCCTCTTCCCTCTAAGGCTGCTGATGCTGTTCCTTGGCACCACATCTGGGGCCTCAGTGGGGAGTGGTGTTAGGGCAAATGGGAGTGCCTCAGTCACAAGACTATCAGTACGGTACATGGTTATTTAGTAACTGTCCAGTTCTGAAAAAGTACAAGGGAGTAATAAGCCAAGTGGCACTTACTAAGCACACACTGTGTGTCAAATTTGCAGCAGTAGATTGGTTTTCAGTCAAAGGATTCCAGCTTCAAATGTTTGATCCATCCTCTATTTTCACACTTGAGGAGTTGAACAAGCCCTCCAACCCACCTGAGCTTTGAGATTTCTGTTTATAAATACAGGAAAATGGGCTTGTCCCAAGAATTTCCAGAGAAAAAAGCAGGGCATCCAGCTTTCTGAATCTCAGTAACAAGGAACTGGACAGGGTCAAGTTTAGGATTTCTACATCCTAGGGGTCTACTTATTCTGAAGCTCTTGCATTTTCATGGACGGGGGTTGTAGAGTGACAAGAAATTTATGCTGTTTTCTTTGTCAGTGATTAAAGTGAAACAAAGGGTACAAGATAGCTGTGATGGGACTTCAGAACACGTGGACAAAAGGAAACGTCTTCTCAGATGTCAGTATTATCAAACCTTAGAAGCCCAATGTTGCTTGGTTCTTGAAGCTAGTGGAAATTTAGCAGCAGGAATTCTAGGCTTTTGCAGAAAGGTCTGATCCAACCCCTAAGGGCTTCTGTGATCCCTCAGTCTTTCTTGTCTTTATTTGGTCAAAAGACATAAAATCTACCATCTTTAAATGTACAGCTCAGTGACATTAAGTGGTAGTTATGTTCTGTAGCCTTTGCTACCTTCTACCTCTAAAAGTTTGTCATTTTCTCAAACTGAAACCCCCATCGAACAGCAATGAACTCAATCCTCTCTCTCCAGCCCCTGGCTACCTCCATTCTACCTTCTCTCTGTGAGTCTGACCAGGTTCCTCATATCAGTGGACTCATACAGCATTTATCTTTTTGTGGCTGGCTTATTTCATTTAGCATGATGTCCTCAAGATTCATCTACATTGTAACATGTGTCAGAATTTCTTTCCTTCTTTTGGTTTACTAATATTCCTTTCTATTTGAATAGGCTACATTTTGTTTGTGCATTTATCCCTCAGTGGACACTTGGGTTGCTTTCACTTTGTTAATATTCCTGCTGTGAACATGGCTGTATTTTTATGCAATATGGTAAAAAAAAAAATGTTTTTCAGTCTATAAGAAGCAGTTTCCTACAACTGCTTTAGGTGGGGGAAGCCTGTGACTCCATGGGATTGTTTTTAAATTATATCCTTTAACTTGGAGACCAAAGCCACGGGTACCTATGGGTGACTGTGCATTCAAACAGGCTACTCTGGCATCAGGTGTTGGTGTTAGCCATGTGCTGGGAGTCCCTCCAGATGCACCAGGGCTGCTATCTGTGCTTCCTGCCTCTTCTTGACTGAGGTGTCACTAACGTTTCTTTCTTCTCACACCCACCCTTCCCCACACCCCCACCCCCACCCCATCCCACCTCCACCTTCTCTTTGCTGGCTCCTGCTGCTCTCCAGTGCGACCAAGACCAGTGCATTCAGAGCACCAAATTCGTTTTGCAGGCCGCAGCCACACCCCTGCTGCAGAGCGAGCCTAGTCTCACCAGCGATGAGATGCACCTCCCGGGAAAGCCTGGCCTGGGCACACCGTGCACCAGCCTGACACTGGGCCAGCCCACACCACCCTCCTCTATGCCCAACCTCACTGCCGAGGCCACACTCTCAGACATTCTCCCCCTGAAGGATGAGCATGGGGGCCACCAGTTCCTGACTCCAGATGAGGCGCCCTCACCACCCAGGATGCTGGGAGCGGGCAGCCCTCTGACACACAGCCGCACCATGCATGTGTTGGGCCTGGCCAGCCAGGACTCTTTACATGAAGACTCTGTGCGTGGCCTGGTGAAGCTCAGCTCTGTGTGATCCATGTGTCCCTGAGACCACAGGGCTCCTCCACAGGCAGAGGGAGCCAGCAGGGAGATGACAGCCGCAGGCCTGGGATACAAAGACAACTAAGAAAGCCAACACACCCTTGTCTGATAGCAAAGAGCGAGGAGGCCCCAGATCCTCCGAGCTTAGTTTTATTTGAAATTTCTTCCCCACCCTGAGCACTTTGACAAGAATGAACACACAGAGAAGTGGCTATTTTCAGGTATTTGGGCTTTGCAGGGTGGGCCTGGGAGGAAGGACCTTCACCTGGTAGAGTGGAGCCTGGGAGGAAAAGAAGTGTCGATACTGCACTGCCTGGATGCTGCACTGTCTGCCGCCCTTGGGACAGATCCGCAGAAGGTTCTTATTACTTGTGGCCAGACTGAAATTGCACTTAAGTGTTATGCTACTAATATTTGAAATAGACATGTCATTCCATTTGTTAATTTTTTTTAAATCCTAAAAGGAAAAAAAAATATCTGAGCAGATGTGGATTTGCATGCCACACTACAGTCTGTGTCACAGTGGTGTTGGTATTCCAAAGGAAATACTGCTTTCATTCTTTTCTTTTTCTTTCTTGTTTTAATTTTGTGAATTTTCAAGTGCTGTTTAACAGCACAACAGACCAAGCCTAATGGGCAACGCCATCGTCTGCTTACCCAGTTTCACTAGACAGGAAGCGGCGGCAGCCGGGCTGCAGAGGGCTGTGGGTTCATCCTGTCCAGGACCAGTTAACCTTCTGTTCTGTAGTTAGCTGAGGTATTGTGTTGTGCACCCACTGCAGTCTTCGCCTCCTTGTGTGATGAACTTACCCTGGCCAGCCAATAAAATGATGTCCTCTGTTATTTTGGATTTGTGTAGTTATCCTTAACAGCTTACATGAAAGTGAAATCATCTTGATGGCCTGGAGAGTTTGGTTTTTTTGATGGCCTGGAGAGTTTGGTTTTTTTGAAGTATCCCTAGTGAGGAATATTTTGAGAACAACCAGAAGTCAAATTTTGGAATTGTGGAGTATAGGGTGATCACTGGGTGATTTCATAGATGGAGACAAATTTTCCCTCCATTTTCCCCCCTTTAATCATCTCTTTTTGACGCAGTCTTAGTGGAATTTGCTGTGTATTTAGATTGACAGTAGGTGGAAGGATGCTTGGGGAGAAGGGTCACTGTCTGGCAGTCTTTCCAGCTCACACGGGCTGTTAATATGTCACCAAACTGCAGGAGTAGAGCTGGAAGTACAGTAGAAGTATCAGAAAATGAGGAGGTGACCCTGGCTCAAAGTTTGGGCTAAGATCATGTAAATCATATCCTCAGTTAGACACTAATCAGAATGGAATTAAGAAAATTACCACTTTATCCACTTGCATCTATCATCTCAAAGGGTACTTGCTTTGAACTTAGGGAGCAAGTCACTTGGGAAGCAGCTGCAGGGAACTCAGAAATTTCTCTCCTGGCTTCTTTCCAAATGATAAATCCAACAGCAAAGTCCACTCAAGTTCAAAAGCAGACTTGCTTCCTAAAACCATATGAAAGTAAGATACATTGATCAGTCATATGAGTAACCATAAAGGATTTGCATTTGTGGGAAAAGGTTATTTCTTCTAGAAAAAAAAAAGTTGCCATTTTATATAAAAGACAGATAAAGTAGAACAGAAAAGCACATTTTCCAGTTTTACTTGGGATAAAATCAATTCTATTCAGGTCAAAAAATAATTGTGCTAAAAAACCCTCCAGAACTCATGCCTCATGATATCTTTGAGTCATTTTGTTTTTCATCCTGCACACAAGTATAGAAAATGGAAAAGGTAAATTATTTGTATCCATTTGTGATTTCACCCAGATCCCTCCGTATACAATCACACACAGTTGCATCCTCATGTGCTCTGCCTGTGAACACAAAATGACAAGCTCCACAAAGAACTTTCCTGAACTATCTTTGCCTCTTCTCTTCCCATCTGCTCCCTTGGGACCCTAGGAGAAAGTTGGAGTAACAAAAAGGGAAGGCTGGCTTAGTACCCATCTAGGGTCAAGTGTAGCCGGTTCCCTCCCAGTTTCTGCCCCTGGTCTTTACAGCTCTTCCCTTCCTAACATTCACTAATCCACAGGCTGCTCATTTCCTATGGGCAGCCCTTCCAACCTCATCATGAAAAAAGTCTAAAAAGTAAGGATCACATAGCAAATGTTCACTTAATACAGTCAATGCTCTGGATTCTCAGCTTCTACATTTGTGAATTCAACCAATTGTGGACTAAAAACTATTTGAGAAAACACTTGAAAAAATAATTGTGTCTGTGTATAGACTTTTTTCTTGTCATTCCCTAAACAATATAACAAGTATTTATACAGCATTTGTACTAGGTGTTATAAATAACCTAGGGGTGATTTAAAGTATACAGGAGAATATGCATAGTTTATATGCAAAAATTCCTGCCATGTTATATAATGGACTTGAGCATCTAAGGGTTTTAGTATCCAGGGAGGCCCTGGAACCAAACCCCTGGAAACTGAGGAGCAACTGTGTTTAGTATCAATAACCCCATCACTTTCCCAATTCCTGTATGCACTTGGTATCATTTATCAAAGATGAGTTGCAGAATTTTGGTGAAATGAATCAAGGGAATTCAGGGTCAAGAGTGAGATTAGCCTGAATGAGCCAATTTACTCAAACAATTAACATCTTAAAAACCAAAGCCACAACACTTCCCACAGCCCTTTCCTCTATGGCTCAAGAATAAGACACTGTGCTCCCTGAGGCTCCCCTTTCTGTGGAGCAAGACAGATGGTCTGGAAACTGACTCATCAGTGAGGTGAGGGCTATGTGCTTTCCATTAACTGATTCATGTCGACTGGGTCCATGTAGTGCTGCTGAGTAGACCTTGATATTTCTAAATGTTTCCAGTGAGTTACTGATGGATCGCATGCTAGCTAGAAAAGAGTAAGATAAATATTTTACTATGCTATTAGGTCTTGGAC
Source organism: Dasyprocta punctata (assembly GCA_004363535.1). Lineage (NCBI taxonomy): Eukaryota > Metazoa > Chordata > Mammalia > Rodentia > Dasyproctidae > Dasyprocta > Dasyprocta punctata. The sequence continues at coordinate 63,826 of RJWM01002679.1, forward strand.
ATTAACACACATACACACACACACACACACACACACACCCTTACGCATGCACACTATTGTTTAAAAATTCATCTGCTTCCATTCTCCCAGCAATGCTCTGGAGACTACAGGCCTCCCAGGCACTCAAAGGGTGAATTTAGCCAGAATACCTAGTCTCTAGGCTGGATAGAGCACAAGGGCAGTGCTAGGCTGCATCTGAGAGGGCACAATGACATGTCATTATGTGCCTGAGGGCATTGGCCAGGTATTTGTGCTGGGACCTTTGTACACACTTGAAAAATGCTCACCCTAGCTTTCAAATGTGATTATTCATCCTGGCAGAGGGAAGCTAGATCCCCAACCCAAGGCCACAAATGCTCCATACCTATCCTGGCCCACAAAGGCACACAGAAGAGTCTTTTCAGAACTTTCCCCACCCCCAAGTCTATTAAGTCATTTCCTGTTGTGGCCAGGATTGCTGCCAGGGATTCAAAATGAGAAGAAAGCCCCATTTTGTGAGCCACGTTGTTCTGAAAGCGGAGTGTGTCGGTCCTCATCTCCTCATGCCCTGAACCTAGGCCTTTTTGTCTGATCCAGCAAGTAAAAGAAAAAATAAATTCCTGGGCATGGGAATTTGCGATGGCACCTCTAGGGACATGCTGGGACTGATGCTGGTGGGGGCTTCTGAAAGGCACGGCCTAGTAGGCTGCTCCTTAGGGTCTTGGGGTCTTCCCAAGGTGCCCCCCAACCCATGCTCTTGATCACTGTGCACCCTCATCTCTGTGCCAGGAGACAGCTGCTTCCCAGCCTCGGCTTCATTCAGGGTTTTGAGTTCGTGGGAAGGTATCAGGGTTTTCACTAATATGACACGGAATCGTGATGGAAGTTGTCTCTATTGATGTACATGAAGACTTGTTTAGACCATTTAGTTCCTGATCAGGCAAGAAGAGAATAAAGAGGAGTAAATGATAAAAATATTTTCTAATTAATGCCTTACCACTCTGCTGAAGCTGAGCCGAAATTAAATCAATATTTACATTCTTTATTAAATGCACTTGAGTTGGGGATAGCTAGCATCTTCTTGTCCAAAAGGAGAGGGTTGCAAATGAATTATTATTCCTCCTCATCTGCTCCACCCATCCTGGAGGTCTAAAAAATACTGCCTCTCATTTATTCCCTTCAAATATCTCCTTCTCTCTCTCTCTCTCTCTCTCTCTCTCTCACTCTCTCTCTCTCTCTCAAATAAGCTATCATTGAAATACTAAATGAACTGAAGTGTCATTTACTTTCATATAAATGTCAAAATACTAATAGCTCTGGAAACCAGTAAATCCTCCATTGCCCATTGTACATGGTCCTGGTAACACAGCCAAGATGGATTTTCAAATATATCTGGTTAGTACACTAATGCAGCCATTAAAAATAATTGGGAGATGGCAGATTAGATTGTTTCTGGAGTGACTGTATTTGCAGCTGCCATGAAACCAAATTAATGGCTTTAACTGGAATTATTTTTCAATTTCATAAACCCCAGGAATTACATGAGGAGTGGATTGGAAAGCAGATGAGCACCTTGTGCTATAGCAAAGATTTTTTTCTTTCTATTCATTGTCGAATTTTCAAAAGAAGCTCAGTTTTGATGACAAACATTAATAAATAGCTCTTAACTGACCTAGATAGTTTAAGATTGTAGTTAAACCAAGAAGCCATGTAGCATATCCAAGGAGGCATGGGGTTGGGGTTTCAAATGAATGGAATGGTTTTAACATGCAAGCGTGGAGGAGGACTGAAGCCTTGCCAACCTTTTGCCCAGAGCATTCTGGATTGGTCTTTCATAACAGTAAACATTTTGATATGGAAACAAAAAAAGGAATCATTTTAAACTCAGGGCACACAAAGCCCTGAATCTGAGCAATGGTGAACATGTGTACTTAAATTTCATATTTTCAGAGAGATGTATGCTAAAGTGCCTTTCATGTTTTAATCATTGTTTGCAGAACTGATCTTAAACCTGAAATGAATGAAGAAAGCATTTTCCTCCTTCAATAAAAACTGCTAATGACATAAAATGTAAACCTCAGTCTTTATGGGAGGTATTATGAAGTCAACAGCAGCAGAGAAGAGTAGGGTTGACTTGCACTCAATCCATGGTCACTGTGTAGGCACCCATGTCAGAAGAAAGAGGGTTCAAGAAAAATCACAGCTGTCCAGGTTGGTTTCCTCCCACAGCAGCTCTCAGCTTTTTCAACTCATTATTGGCTTTAGAGCAATGCAGAAATTCAAACCCCCAACTCATTTGCTCTACATTCCACTTTCTAACACACACACACACACACACACACACACTCCAACCCCAACAAAACCAGATAGGATGTTTGGCCACTGGTAACAAAATGCCCAAATAATAGTTTAAAAAATAGCTGTCTTTTCTGTTATGTAAAATAAATGGAGAGGTAGGTGATCCAGGGTCAGTGTGTTAGTTCTCCAATGTCATCACAGTAGCAACAGACTTCATCTGTCTTCACTATCTAGCTACTGCAGCTCCAGCCATCTAATCCTATTACAGGATGAAAGCAGAGAAAGGGGAAGGAGCAACTGGGTGCAAATACTTAAGACTTCAGACTTTAAAGAGCATTCTCAGCAACCTCACCTTCTAATTTCCCCATGATCAATGTTAAGTCACATCACCACCTCTGGCTGAACAAGGAGCTGGGAAATGAAATGTTTTAACAGAGCTGCCCAAAATAATACTGGGAATCTGTAAGGAAGAAGAGGGGAAATGAGTACTTGATAGTCACAACAGAGAACACATCCTGCCTTAGGGAATAAATGAAGTACTCTGGCATGAGCCACTCCTCTTTCTACCAAAACACTGCCTTTGTCCACCTATTTTTCTCACCTTTTACAAACAGTTCTACTCAATAATGCAGGCATGACCTTCTCTCCCCTTCTGCAAGCCCCTTCTCTCCCCTTTTCCCTCTCATGGCCTCAAACCTGCCCTGCTCTCTCTCCTGAACTCTGAGGCCTACCCTTTTTCCCTCTGGTGATTCAAGAGCCCTGCCCCTTCTCCCTCCCTTGACTATAGAAGCCAGTTCCCCATATCTCCATCACCCTAGGATCTGGTGGCCCCTTCCCGCTCCAGGACCCTAACACCCAGCCCCGTCTCTCTGGTGTCTCCAGTTTTTCCCTTAGTATTAACTGCTCCAACTCAGCCACCCTTTTTCCTATTTTGCAAACAAGTAAGCAAAACCTCTTCCTTGTCCCAGCTGTTCCCCTTTAAACCTTCATTCCCCTAGTTACCAGATGTTTCTAAAGAGTGGCCTCTTGTCACCTCTCCCATTTCCCCACTTCCTTCTTTCCTTCAACCCATGCCTCCCTGACAGAACACCTCCCAGACAGAGCTCTCCAAGATCTCCAGGACCAGCTCCAATGGCTTTGGCCTACAGAGTCTCTGACGTCACCAGAGCCTTGATCTTGCTGAGCACTAGTGCCCCTTGGGCTGCTCTTGGGGCTGCACTGGGGCTGCAGAGCAAGCATGCAGTGAGCAAGGGCAAAGATTCCTCTGGGCCTCGGCCTCAGGAACCCTCATGTCTCTACTCTTGGCATCTGCTTGCATTCCAACTCCTCAACTGCAAATGAGGGCACTTGGCTAGGCTGCCCTCTACTCTTTGCTCTTCTCTCTTATTCCCTGCCTCTCTAATACCTCTATTCTGCCTCTGTGGAGCCCAACTCCTTAGTCACCAGGCCCACACCCCCAGCACTAGCCACTTATCAGACCTGCTGCTGTGCAGTGGGAAGAGTTTCAGACAGGATTCTAGCTCTAGCTGACCCACAGCTAACTCCACCCTAGGCCAACCTTGGTGTCCCTACCCATAAGTGAGGCTGCTTTGGGGTCACCATCTCTTATCACTGGTTCAAGGTTTTCTCCTAGATGCCCTATCACCACCCCAAACCCAAAATGCTTAAACTTGACTTCAGCATCTTTCTCTTCACATCAGCCTTCATCGTAGTTTTTCCTTCTCTGGAGGAAATGTGGCTTACACCCCTGGGTGGTCTTTGACTCTTTCTTCAGCTTCACAACCAATTGAGTCTCAGGTTCTGTCACTCCTCTAACAACATCTCTCAAATCTGCCCTCCTGGCTCATTTTAGTGCCACTTTTATTGTGTCCCCCACCTTGTCAGGATGACTGCAAAAACTCTCCTCTCAAGTCTTCCCATGCCTGACCATCCCAGACAACTGTGCAAATTCATTTCCCCAGTCATTGCTAAGCCCATGTCAATGCCCTGGACTTTTTCTTTCCCATTTGCTGCTAGGACCAGCATCTGAAGCTTCTATGACTGGTCACTTGATATTGAGGTAGAACAAGGACAAGTAAACAGCAGTAGGCCATGGGACGAGAATCGAGAAACCGGATAGAGCAAGGACAACTCTGTCGAAATATCCGAAAACCAATAGATAAAGGTCACTCTGTCCCTCCAAAATCCCCAGGCTTACTCAAACTCAAAAGCATATGACCGTGGCCTGCATCCAGCTTCATTTGAATTGTGGTTTTGACCCTCTTGGTAGGCTTTAGATGCCATGTCACTTCCTCTAAAAGTGTGTAGTAAAACACTTGTCATCCTGACAGGTGGGCACTTCCATTCTCCATGTCTCTACTCGGGACTTTCATAAGAACTTCCCCGACCATGTGCAGCACATGCTTTCCTCTCAATTCCCCAGACACTTGATCCATCACACCATCTCTCAGGACTGCCTGGGACCACCTTGCTGTGACATGGGGACAGGTGAGGCTCTGCACCTGCCAGAAACACTCACTGAACACTGAAGGAGGAGAGGGGCGGCAATGAGAATAATGGACACATTTCAAGAACCAAGGACACAAAGTCTCTGAGAGACCACATCCTGAGAATTAACGACCTCAGAGAAAAGCCACCTTCCCTCCTGCCCTTTATGTGTCCTAGTTGTAAGGAAATGAGGTAGTGGAGATGCAAGTGCAAATGGAGAGCTCAACTCAAACAAGGAGCAAGTCCCACTGGGCGCCATTGAAGTCTCTCGCCCACATCTGCAATTCCACTGAGGCCCCCCTCCCTTCCTGTGCAAGGTGAGTATTCCACCTGGGATGCAGCTGGGGTCTTAAATCAGTTGTCTCAAATAATTCTAGAATTCCAGTAGAAAAACAGAAATGATAGGACTTTGAAGAATTATAATTTTGATTCGTAACAGAATAGCTTGAATTGTTAGGGATTATATGCAGTAAAAAAAATTTTAATACAACTTAGTAGGTAGTTCCACTACAAACATTTGTTTGATACATGATACAGAGTTAGTTGTGAATAATGTACTGTACATAAATTTCTATACCATAATATACTATAAAGTGTAATATATACTATTTATTAGTATAGACTGCATTTTTATAGTAAGATAAAGTCTTATTCCTTCAACCTAGAAATTACACTCCATAAATTGATGTGGAATTTGGATATATTTTTCCATGAGATTAAAATTATAAATGATATTTACACTCTAGGCCAGTCCACAAAACAGTCTGTAATTTATTTGAAACCATCCTAGTAGTCCTAGAACCAAAGTAACTGTAAATATTGATGAACCCCTATTTTTTTTTAAGTTCTGAATCCCTCAGCCAGTGTCTAAGATGCTCTGATCCCCAGGTTTCCAAGACACTGAACCCCCCCCACACACACACAGCTGCCACTATTTGTCGCTCGTTACCAAGTAGATGAAATCTTTCTACAGAAAGTAGAACTCATCCAATTTCTTTAAAATCTCGACCAGAAAGAAACAAAACCTGGGGGCGGGGGCTGTAAATATTTTTAACTCCTGAGATTTCCTTTATAGTGTAAAGTACTTAAATCCTTTCTGCCTTTCAAGGACCAACACCCCTGTAAGACCTTCTTTATAGTGTATTTCAAGTATCACTTGAAAAGAAACTCTTCTTTTTCCTTTTCCTTTTTATTTTGTGCCGACAGGAAGTGGAGCTGAGACCATTTCCCAGCATAAATTCCAGATAACTTAGCAGTTAAATCTCATTTGGCCAAACATGGTGACTCACTGGGGAATGAGGATTTATTTATTTATTCTTGTTAATATCCTAGATCAAAACATGCACTAAACTAAATCAAAGCATGACTGGCTGACATGGAACATGGTGTTGAAACACGTTGATGGTTTCGTAAATCCTTTTAGGACGGTCCCTTGACCTCGTCAACATACTCTGGAAAGGAAGATGGCAGCGTGCAGATGTCTTTTATGTCCTGTTTTGAGAAAGCTGGTCAGCAAACGTATCTGTTTGTGGCATCTGTGTTTTCTGATTGAGATTTAATCTAAGGATTGAAATTTTATTAATTTGTTAGGTCTGCCTGACAACTGCTCTAGAAAACACACTTTTTGGGGATAATGAGAGCAGATGGCTTCAGAAGACACTCAAGTTTGTTCCAAACCCATTCTTGTGGAAATGCCAAACAGGATTCTCCAAGTACCTAAATCATAACCATAGGTCAGCTGTGTTGTGGTCACAATGAGACTCTATCAACTGATTCCCTGAATGAAATCATGTGGTGCTTTATCTTATGGAGCTGTCTTCATAAGATTCAAAATTAACTTCCTGCAATAAAACTTCATCTTAAAATGTTCTGGAAATTAACTGAAAGCATGATAGTGTAGTGTCCCATTAGGAAACACATGACCACATCAGATTCATCAGCTATGCCAATTTGAGTCTCTTGCTGGGTTCCCTCCTTTTCCCAGGATATCCTCTCCTTTCATAATGCACAGGACATCAAATAGAGACTTTGTGAACGGAACTTGGTCACCAATGGATGTGTCAGCTCCCCAGTGATTTGACACTTCCTTATAATCAACAGGGTTCTATGATTTCAGGAACTAAAGTGTCAGCCTTGAGCTGATTGGGCCGATCTATTTTTAAATTCTATATTTTCAAAAGGAAGGAACAAGCATTTGTTTTCATCAAACGTCTCCTTATCTGTTAACTGTTGGTGGCATCTGTTGCTGAAAATGATCCTTTGGATCCTTCAGCTCCCTTCTTTCAGCCTCCATTGCCTGTCAGGAAGGAGACTGAGATGCTTGCAGCTGTGTAGGGATTTATGCTTTGTCTAAGACAGGAACAGAAGGTCTATCTCCCTCTTCCTTTTTATTTCCTTTAAAAAAAAAAAAAGCCAAATCTCCTTCCTTTTTTGTATCCCATAGTAACCAGTGAAACCACATTCAATGTTCAATGACACATAAAAGCTAGGAGTATACAGATCACCCACCAGAAGACAGAAAGAAAGATTTGCCTTTTGACTGGATGCTGAGGTAATACGCAGCAGTTAATGAGGATGATGATGCCCTTTGAGAGCAGGTAGGTGGTCACAAAGCTAAGACTAGGCCCTCAGGCAATCCCAAAGTGAGTTTACTCACAGAGAGAGAGTTCAATGTAAGTAGCTCATGCTCATTCACAAACCTGCAACATCATTTATAAAGAGTGGAGCTCTTACATGACTATGCGGAGTTTTATATACTTTTGTTGTAAGATATAATGTGGAAAAACTCCTTGACTAGCCTACCATAGAAAGAAAATAAATGGTTACAAGTAAGTCAGTAATCTACAGAATGCAACCCCAGCCACGCCCTGGAGCTCATTTGTAGCTCTTGGCTCACCCTGGCCCAAGATTTAGACACACAGGACTCTTTTTCAGGGTCACTCTGGTGCTACAAAATCACTCGAAGGACCACCTCCAGTATTTCCCACCTCAGGCTGGTTACCATGAGTCAGTCATGACATCAGTTTAATGGATCCAGACCCGCATTCTTTTTTTTTCAGATGGAATGAATGAAAATAGAAAGATTAGAATAAGTGATGTCAGATTGCTTTGCCTGTAACAAGGATAAGCAACATACTAGGTCATGTTGTAAATCTATTGCTTACCATGTTCTAAAAAAAACTTGAAAAGAATACTGACCTAGTCCACCTACTCCTGCCCTGTCTTACAAAAACAAATCCTAGTATGCTTTTGTAGCTGTGACAAAATGCTGGATATAAACAAATTATAAGGAAGAAAGGTTTGTTTTGCCTGCTAGTTTCAGAAATTTCAGTCCATGCCTGGCTGGGTCCATTCCTTTAGGTGTTTGGCAAGGCAGAGCACCATGTCAAGGAGTGAGTGGTAAAGCAAATCTACTCACCTCATGGCAGCTGGGAAACAGAGAAAACAGGCTTGCCTCCAATTTCCTGGCTTTCTTCCATTAGGCCCCACCTCCTATAAACCTTTAACAAATGGCCTCTGGAGGACATTTAAGTTCCAAACATAACAACAGAAAACTGAAATGTCACATTCAAGGTCAAAGGACTGGTCAAGACAGAGCAAAGACTAGTATTTCTCCAGAATAATTTTACTTTTTTTTTTTAAAAAGTCCTTTTTGTTGTACATTAAACACTTTTAAAAACATGACTACAAGGAATTACTAAAAAAATTTAAAACAGACATGCAAAAATGCCTACTATCTCTTCATTAGATTCAGTAAGCATAAAATACTCTCCCGAATTGCTATAGAAGTTTCTAAACGCTTATACCAGTTTCTGTATTTATCTCCTCATGGATCAGAAACAGTTCACAGAGGGCAATGGGCTGTGCACCACACTTGGAGTAGCCCTGCATGCACTAAAAGATTAGCCTGGCCCAAGAGAGGTCTGGTCTCTGCCCTTGGCTACTGGGTGGAGGGGGGATCTCTAAGCCCTTGGAATGTTCTGCCTGATAAGAATGTATTGAGTTACCTGGAAGTATAGGGCGTGCCCATGCTAGATAGTCTTTGCTGACAGTGTAGTTTAGAGCCACATGTGGTCAGCTTGTAGGGACAGAGGTTTGTTGATAAGAAAATAAAATAGGATTCTCTTTGGGTCTTCTAGTTATTTTCTGACTAGAAGGACTTTAAAACAAAAAGTTTACTAGAGAGAGTCCCCTGGGAAGCAAGTCACTGATGAGTAGAAAAAGTAAACAAACAAGCAAACAACAACAACAAACAAAGGCACTAAATGGCTTTGGGACTTGCACCAAGAGACCAGACAAAGAGCTGACAAGCAGGACACAGAGAGAAAGCCAGGTGCACAAACAATAAGCTTCCCTCTCCTCCAGTAAAACAGGAGAAATGAAAGGGGGGGTGACTAACTTTAAAACAGTGTGTACTCACACCTATGTGCTAACATATATATGTGCGTGTTTCACTGCAGAGTCACTATATTATTCACTCGAGGATCATTATACAGTACAATGGATATCCACATGTCCCCTTGCTAACTCTAAGATAACCGAGGATAAGTAAACAAACAGAAAGAAACTGCACACAGCCATCAGAAAAATTGACATTAGGCAGAGGTGCCCAGAAGCTGGTGGCAAGTTCCGGGTGGGGAGAAAAAGTCACTCCACTCCTCCCCCCAATAAAAACAGCTGAAAACAAAGGGCCCACAGGTCCTCCATCTTTCCAGAGCCCCCTCCCCTGCTTCTTTCCTATCAGGGTAGCTATCTGTCTTCTCCTTTCTCCCTCCTTTTCCTCTTCACAAATAAAGTGCCTTCCTTTCATTAAACTTTGTACCTCTAATTTATTACTGGGGCTGGGTTACAATCCTGGTGGATTCCTCAGACAACAGAGCAGAGGTGTTCATCCCCCAGATGCAACAAGCTCAGTCCCTGGAGGGATTACAGGCTATGGTCAATCAACCAAATGGCCACATGCCCACAAGACTGGCCGCCAATCAAACCTTGGACTGGGACTTGTGTAAATGTCGCTGGTCAGCAGTACAATGGCATGGTTGCTGGAAGAGATGGGCACAGCACAGACGGAAGAGAACAGGGAGCTCTAGGCAGGACCTCCAGACCCCACTCCCACACCTCCTGACTTTAATCTGCATCCTTCACTGCAATAAAACTGTGAGAACAACAATCTTTCTGGGTTCCAGGAGTCTTCCTAGCAAATATTCAAACCTGGGGTGGTCTTTAGGACTCCAGACTGTACAGTTGATGTCAGAGTCAAATGGTAATCTTATGGGCTCCTGAACTTTGCCCCTAGCACAGGTAACAGCTTCAAACTGCATTCTTAGGGTACCCATAACCTCCCATCTCTTCTCCCAAAAAAACCAGGGCCCCTCAGACACTGTGGTATAGACCCAAAGGGCCTCTTTCATAGAGCAAGTGTATTGTCTGAGAATATGAGTCACAGGCATTAGAGTTTTAGCAAACTTTAAAAAAAAATTTCTGTTTAACTGGAAAAAAGCAGAGAGCAAGTATGTTTTGTAAGAAAATGACGAGGAGCCAGTAGGATAAATCATTATAAACATAATGCTAATCCTCTTAAGGGCCATTACAGACCCAGGATGTTTATTACCTTAAAAAAAGAAAGAAAGAAAACACATTAAATATGCACTAGTTTTCTCTTAACAAGGAAAGTTTAACATATTTAGAAATATTTAGGAAGACTTAATGAGACAGTTTGAGAGTTATTCCCTTTCTAATTTTGTAAAATAAAATGATAAATCCTTAGTTAAAAAATACTTTGGGGTTAAAAAATGTCAAGAGGGATCCCAATATGTGGCATTTTACAATGTTGTCCATGAGGAAGAAGCAGAATTACCTGCACTCCAGAAGGTTCTCAGTGTGGAGGAAAAGCCTGTCTGTCACTCTCTACAGGGGGATTGTAGGGAGTGGCTGAAGCTGGAAACTGGTCACACGTGCCAGGGCGAGGCAAGGCAGGTTTGTGAACAAAGAGCAACAGAGGCAAGCTGCTTCAGTCCAGAGAACACCCAGTCCTGAGACAATCCAAGCAATCAGTTGCTAGGCAAAAATGTTGTCACATGACACCACCTTGGCAAATGTTTAAATAAAGGTGCTACAGTGTCGAACAGTTCCTTTCCTCCCATTTGGAGAGAGGGCTCCACCTGACCTCTGTTTTGTCTCTTTTCTTTATTTTCCCATCCTCTCGCAGTCCCCCTCCCTTCCCACATCTAGAGCTGCAGTTTAACACTACAGGGGATGTTCTGGAGGTGTGTACAGGGCACAGGACTGCCCAGGCATTTCCAGAACTCCCCAGAAGAAGGTTGCAGCCCCATACCTACATCTCCACAGTTCCCTGCTCCCCCTGCCTCCCTTCCACCCAACCCTGATGCAGTGGGTGGAGCAAAAGACACCCAGTTGTTCTTCACAGAGTCCACTAGGACTCTAGGGGACTCTACAACCGTCTAAGCAGTTCCAGGTGTACAAAGTGGTGGGCCCTTCCTCAGAGCTCCTGTTTATAGGTCTGAGGTCGAGCCCTGAATGTTGCATTCCTGGAAAGTGTCCAAGATGATGCCAAGGCTCAGAACAGTTCTCTAAACTTTAAGGAGGATGGAGAGTTGCCCTGTTTCTGCAGAAGGTGAGAAAGATGCTGGGAAGCCAGGGTCCTCCAGAAGAGCAGGGGCATCTGAGATGAACCCCAGTGCCACGAGGTCACTGCTTTGCCTGAGGTAAAGCCATGGGGAGACCAGGCAGGAGGAATAATCCCCTTCCTCTAAGTGGGATGACACAGTAGGCTACATGCTGGCTGAGTGCTGAGCATCCACTGGGTAAGTGTGACCCAGACCCTAACTCTTTGTGCCTCAAGAAGCTGAGTAGCCTCAAATGATAATCATCCTCACTCAGGAAGAATTGCCTGTCACTGGGCACCTGGAGAGCAGTCTTTTCTCTCACTCCTGTCTCTTATTAAGTCTCCAGTCCTCTTCAGGGTCATGGCACAGCCCAGAAAACACAGTCATTTCTTGTCACGGAGCTTCCACATGGACTTCTGTGAAACCATTGCAGAGACACTAGTCTTATTAGAAAAGACCTTCTACATCTGGGTACAAACAGACCTGGAAAGTACCAGCTGAGCAGCTTCTCTCCACCCCAGGGAAGAGGGGTGAGAATTCTGTCCAGGCTGAGGGTAAGATGTTTCCCAGGGTAGAGAGCAACTAGGGAGGGAAGCCTTTCCTTCTCTGAATTTTGGAGGATCTCAGTGTGGAAGGACTGGCGCCTCACTTTCTGGGCTAAGACTAAGGAGACAATTGCTCTTCCAGTGGCGGAAGAGCAACTCATAGACATCAAAGCAGAGACAGAGACAAGTAGGCACCACGTCCCTCACTGGGTGTGACTGTCCCAGGCCTGAGCCACACCTGGGAGAGCACCTGTGTACACATCAGGCAAAGGGTCCCCAAGATCATTACTTCCTCCCATTGGAGAACAGTGACATTGTACAAAGGTGGTCCTGTGGAGCCAGCATGTACGGAATATTCTGAGCAAATGCACTGGTCAGTATATCCTTCATGTGAGCAGAACTCTCACAGAGGCCACCAAGCAGGGCCATGATCCAGTCCCATAGGTCACCATGACCAACTCCACAGGCATTTCAGAGAAAACCCCAGCAAGAGGTGAGAGGGAAACACTTTATAAAGAGACTGAGTTCTCCTAAAAATGCCTCGACTGATTCTGCTCACAGCACTTGGGAGCTTAGAGTTGAAAACTAAACAATTATCAAGAACTAGCTTTTTTCACATCCAAGTTTGTAACGATGACATCTGTGCCTGCCATGAAGAGGTGCTTGGCCCTGGCTGTGAAGAGTTTCTGTTTAGTGAAACTCCTGCCCAGCTCAGTAATGCCAGGCTCCCCTCCTCTCACACTGGCCCCCAGGAGCCCCTGCGCCTGGCTCTTACCCTCCAGCAGCACACCCCCAAACCTCCAGCCCTTACCTTGCTTTTTATTTTTCCTGCCAGGTTTTGTTTTCTGAATTTGTATTATACATGACATTGAGGTTGTTTTTATTCTGTCTCCACTTGTAGCATATAAATTCCATTTAGGAGAAGGGACTTTCACTTGGATGCAGGAAAACTCCTGCATTCCCAGTACCCAGAGCAAACCTAGGTGCTCCACCTCCTTGAAACAAATGAAAGATTTTCATTTGGAGGAAACCACACCACAGTGAGCCACTCTATGTTCCCCACTACTGTTCCTCAGAAGTTATGTTAGCTGTGTGTGTCCCACTGTCCTTGGCTTTCACTCCAACAAACCCATCAGCACACAATTTACCCACTGATCTCAAGTTATTCCAGAATATCTATACCCTGCATGTGTGGGAAAGATCTTATGTGCTTCCAGTTTATGCATTTTTAGCAATTTCTTGGACTTACTGGTGTGTGAAGCCTGCTAGTGTGAGTTCCTTAAAAAATAGAAAAACAAGAAGCTAGTGGGAAAATCAGAAGAAATGTGAAATATAGTGAATGCATCATCATCCCTACCTCCCAAAAAGTGAGGCTTGGTACCAGACAGGTGAGGCTGCTGGGCCGCTCTGCTGCCTCCATGGGATTTTCACTCACTGGCCTCTGTCAGGGACTCCAGGTGATGACTCCCTGAACCCTTGGGGTCCTCCCTCTCACCCTTACTTTTGACAATTCTTACATATTTTATGACTCATTGACTCTCCACTGGAGTGTGAGCCCAGGATAGGAAAGCAAACAGCCTTAAATCAGCCTTTCAAAATTAGTTTGTCAGCATCTCTGGTCCCATTTCTGAGGACTAGAGGGAAGAAGTCAAAGTTTTCCTGGAAATGAGATTTTGGATAATTCATGGATGCCAGATTCTCTCCCAGGACAAGAACTCAGGCTCTGTCACACATGCAGAGCCCCAGTCTGCAGGGCCCACTCCCCACCCTTCAGATCCTGCCCTTGCTGTCCTGCCCTGTGGTCTGTCCTCCCCCTGCTCCAAGTGGTCCTCCTGAAAACACATCTCTTTCCCAGAAGAATCCTGTATTCTGAGGTAGGATAGAAGTGTACAAAGAAAATTCTTATTTTAAAATTGTACTTCTAAGAAACACTGCAGCTTCAAGCCACAAGTCACGGACGCCTTCTTCCCTTGCAAGAAGCTCATTCAAAAAGAAAAATACTCCTAAGAGCCTTAAACACACAATAAGCTCAGGGCTGTGCCTTCCACCTGTAAATTGTGTATCTCCCACAGACTTCCATCCTTGAGGATGGGCAGCAGATCTCAGCATCAAACACGTGTGTATAAATGGTTTGCATTCCTACATAGCTCCAGATGGGTAACTGACAGCAATACACATCCCAGATCACCCATCTGGTGGACCCCTCGAGACCACATAAATATACCCAGCTCCAGGCCACAATGAGACTCTCTCGTGAGGGCCCACACGCTACTCTGCTTGAGTGTGTACTTTCAAATCCTGCCTAGGCTGGGAGTGGTGGCGCACACCTATAGTCCCAGCACGTGCCCTCGGAAGGCTGGACGGGAGGACTGCCACAAGTTCAAGGTAAGCCTGGGCTACATAGTGAATTCAAGGCCAGGCTGAATTAAATAGTGAGACCCTATCTCAAAATACCACACCCCCCCAAATTCTGCCTAATAAACCTCTTTACTCCTCTCCTTGACATGTCTTGAAAATTCTTTTTCTGTGACTAAAATCAGCAAAATTATAACCTACTCCATGGGTGAGATGAGTCTAGCTCTGCTAAAATTCAAACCACTACTCAAACCCTGTCCTGTAGTGATTTTTCCTCAAACCCTAAACTGCAATAGCCCTGAAGTGCCTGCAGCCTCAGCTCCCTGGGCCTGTTCTGACCCATCTCTTTGTCGAGAACCACCTTGCTGTCAGCCTTCTTGTGACTCCCAGCCTGTACTGCTCCTTCCGTCCTTACCTCCAACCCAGTAGCTCTGGGCCATCTCCTCACCACAGTCTCGCTAGGTCTTCTCTTCTGTCCGTGAGTCTGAGCAGCTCTGCAGGGTTCCCCTGCCTTTCACCGTTTCACTCACACCTGTGTGCTAATTGTCCATTTTGAGTCACCCTCCCCACTGTCCTCTGGGTTGTTTGAAGGCAGAGGAAGCAACTTTATCTGAGAATCCTCTGTATCTGGCACATAGTGGCCATTTAAAAAATGATAGATTGGCAGGTCGATCTGTCATTGATGAAGATATGAGTTGCTCAGTTATACTTTTATTTGAGATGACAAAATAATAGCATTCAAAGTCATCATTTAAAATAACACCCAAAATATAATTATGAAGAAACACTGATCATTGCCCACCTATTAGAGTGACCAAAATTCAAGCCATCAACACCACCAAATGCCAGTGAGGTAACAGGACTCTCATCCCTGCTGGTGAGAAGGCAGCCACCTTGGGAGGCAGTCTCACAGCTCTAATAAAACTAAACATTTTCTTAACCTATGATCTAGCAATCACACTTCCTAGTATTCACCCAGATGACTTGAAAACCGATGTTCACACAAAATCCTGCCCACAGATGTTCATAGAAGCTTTATTTATAATTGCCAAACTTGGAAGCAACCACGATGTCCTTCAGCAGGTGAAGAGATAAGCACACAGGGATGTTAGTCCACACCCAAAAGAAATGAGGCATTAAGCCATGAAAAGACTCAGAAGAACCTTAAATTCATATTACTACATGAAAGAAGCCATCCTAAAAAAAGATAATCCATGATACCACATAATATATGTTTCTAACTATATAATGCTTTGAGAAAAGGCAAAATTATAGAGATGGTGAAAAGATTAGTGGTTGCCAGAGGTTAGGTTAGGTTAGGGAAAAGATGAATAGGTGGAGTACAGAGATTTCTTAGGTCAGTGAAAATACTCTCTGTGATATTTCAGACACCAGACATTTGTTCAAACCCATAGAATACACAACAATGGGTACTGATGTGAGCTATGCACTTTGGATGATAACGCTGTGTCAATGTAGGCTTATCAGTGGTAACAAGTTTGCCACTTGGCAGGGGTGGAAGATGATTGCTTTACCGTTGTTGAGACATAATACCCAATACCTGCAACTTAAAGAGGAGAGGTTTAATTTGACTCACAATTCAGGGATTCTGAGCATGGGGATGTAGCTCAGTAGCAGCGCCTGCCTGGGAAGTTCAAGGCCCTGAGTTCAGTTTCTAGTACAAAAAAAAAAAAAAATTCAGAGATTCAGACTATGGTCAGTGGGTGCCAAGGCATGACATCACAGTGAAAGGGCATAATGGAAAAAACCCATTCACCCCATAGCAACCACAGAGCAGAGAGAAAAGGGAAGAACCAAGAACAAGAACACACTTTTACAGATCATGCGTCTAGTGACACTCCTCTTCCAATCAGTCCATCGCCTAACAAAAAGTTAGGTATGAGCTCAATAATGGATCAATTCACTGATGAGTATCACATCTCTGATCTAATCACCTTCCAAAAACCCCATCTCTGAACATATGAGACTCAGGGAGGACATTATAGATCTAAACCTTAAGAGGTGGGCCATGCATGGTAGGGGTATGGGTAGAAGGGAACTGTAATTTCTGCTCAATTTTGTTGTGAACCTAAAACTACTCTTTTTTTTTTTTTTTTTTTTTTTTTTTTTTTTTTTTTTTTTTTTTTTTTTTTTTGTCCTTTTGAGACAGGGTTTCACTTTGTAGTTCAGGCTGGCCTTGAACTCCCAGCAATCCTCCTGCCTTAGTCTTCCAAATGCTGCGATTACATGTATGTGCCATCACACCTAGCCCTAAAGCTACTCTTTAAAAAAGAATTAAAAGAAAGAAAGAAGGCAGAAAGAAAAAAAGAAACAAAGAGAAAGAAAAGGGAGTGAGGGAAGAAACAGGCAATGATATGTTATTACTAATAAAAGCAAAATAAGTGCATAGTGGGATGAATCATGAAACCAACAAAGGACACTCCCGCATGTCTTTCCCATGAAAAATGACAGCAAGTGTAAAGTCACATCACTGTGGCCTGGGCACTAAGGCTGGCCTGGAGCAGCACCAGTGGGTTTTCTTTCTGGAGGGTGGGGTCTACTTGATCATGTCCATTCCTATCTAAAGACAAGGATATTAGGGTGTGATGTTAAAGTCCATCCACATTTCTGGGGAGGTGGGAATGTTCCCAGTGTAAACTGAGGCAGCTACTGTAGACTCCTACTAGTAACTCCGTTCCTTTTGCAGAGGAAAAGCCCCATTTAAGGCTTTTCCATATACCCCATTATCTGGCTTAACAGGACTTCAAGGAATCTTTTTTTTTTTAGGAGGTTGGCTTCTTGGTTCTCCTCCCAGCCCCCATGGTTGCCTTGGGCTCACAGGAAGGGATTGGCTTCTTGGTTCTCCTCCTGGCCCCATGGTTGTCTCTGGCTCACAAGAAGGGGTTGGCTTCTTTGTTCTCCTCCTGGCCCCCATGACTGCTGCTGGATCACAGGAAGGGTTTGGCTTCTTGGTTCTCCTCCCAGCCCCCATGGTTGCCTCTGGCTCACAGGAAGGGGCTGGCTTCTTGGTTCTCCTCCTGGTCCCCATGGCTGTCTCTGGCTCACAGGAAGGGGCTGGCTTCTTGGTTCTCCTCCTGGCCCCCATGGCTGCCTGTGGCTCACAGGAAGGGGTTGGCTTCTTTCTTCTCCTCCCAACTCCCATGACTGCTGCTGGATCACAGGAAGGGGTTGGCTTCTTGGTTCTCCTCCCAGCTCATGACTCTTCAGGGGATCTTAAGAGTAAATGTGTTTCAAAAACGTAAGAACCATTCTACTGCTGCAAGAAATAAATATTCCCTGGGGCCTTATGTCCTGTGTGTTTGACATCCTCTAATACTGAGCACAAAAATAGGGGCTTTCCTGACTCTTTGCAATGTGCTTCTTCTTACCATTGTCTTCTAGAATCTCTGCAGTTACCTAAGTGCAACTTCGACAAGTGACTGTCTTCTCCTAAATCCCTCACTAGAATAAGAATTGCTATGGGACTGTGTTTCCCTGGTTTGATAATCACTTCCCTTAGACACTGCCACAGAAACAAAGGTCTAGGCCTCTTGCTACCACCTAGAAATTGTTGAAGGACATTTACTTGTGGGCTTCAATTTCCACCTTTAAAAGCAGAGTAACAGAAACATTACTCTCCATCTTCAAAAGGCATTCAAACTAGGCCTTCAAAAGATGAACCACAATTTCAGCAAATCACTCTGGGCAAACCCTACCCTAAGGCCTTCCCTCTAAGAAAAGAGAAAGAACCAGTAGAGTACTAAGACTCATACTCCCCAAAATTTATAATTTCTATTTCTACTTCATTAGCACAGAGTTTCTCAGAGAGAAGAATACATTAAACAGAACATTAGTTAGAACTTGTTTGGTTGCAAACAACAGAAACTCAACTTAAAGTAGCTTAAGAAAAATAAGAAGCTTCACTGCTTCCCAGGGATAATCTAGCCACAGACCCAGCTTGGCCCAATGTTTCTTTCCACCTCTCAGCTCTACTTTCCTCTAGGTTGGGTTCACACCAGATAACCTCGTGTCTATGGCTTCACTTGACTTTTCCTCCTCTTATAAGGATACCAGTCAGATTGGATGGAGCACAACACAATGGCCTTATCTTAATTTGATCATATCTGTAAGGCCTTGCTTCCAAATAAGGGCATATTCGTAGGTACCTAGGATGAGAGCTTTATATGTTGGGAGACACAGTTCAACTCACAGTATCACCTTTGCCTAATCTTCTAGTGGTTCTTTCTTGTTTTCAACAATTTAGTCTCTTAACCAAGCCAGAAAATTTTCTTGGAGTACAAATCTAACTGTGTTTCACCCTCTCCTAAGCTCTTCAGTAGCCCTTTCTCTAGGATAAAATCCAGGCTTCATTGGTGGCACAGGCTTCTACAGAGAGCCTCTCACTCCTGTTAACACACACAGCACCTCCATTAAGAAACACAGTCTTGGCTGAGATTATAGCTCAGTGACACAGCGCCTGTCTGGCAAGCACGAGGTCATGAGTTTGATTCCTGGTATGAAAAAGAAGAAGAGGAAGTAGAGGAAGCACAGTACCTTTCCCCTGCTCTGAGTTTCAGCAGGTCTGTGACTTGCTATGGCTAGCACAGTATAACAGAAGGTTTCAACTTGGCCAACACTGGTGTGTTGAACTTGAGAACACTGGAGAATTAAAGGTCCCCAGAATTTGTTTCAGTTGGGTATGGTAAGACACCCAGATGTGCAAACGACTGTCACAAAGGAAGACATTTGTTCTCATGGCTTCCTAGAAGCATGAGAAGCATGGCTTCCTAAGCAGAGCATAGCACACAGGGCCACACAGGAAACACCACGGTCATGAAGAGGCTGGGGGCAGGAAGAACTTTCAAACAAGAACCTTTATTGTGGTTTCTACAGGAAAAAAGGAATGAGGCAGGGTAGACAGACTTATGATTGGTTTGGCAGACTCTGGTATAATAGAAGCTGTCCCTAGTTCTGTGGCCCTGGTGAGTACAGCAAGTGGGACAGTGGTCCAGAGGGTGACAGCCTAGGAGAGGGTTGGGATGCAGGAGGGTTCTGGGTTGGCTTGTTGGCCTCTGAAAGTGCATTTGGGAACTGGCAGCCCAGGAGGGTTAATCTCCCCGGGGTCAGCAAGTCCCAGGTGTCAAAGCATCAGAAAGACAGGGTTGATACAGGTGATACAAACTCTGTATCCTAGGACTCTGTTGGCAGGAGTCCTTGGTCTGCTTGTTCTTGCCTGAAGTTATATTACGGCCTGCTCCTTTTGCATCTATGATATGAAGCAATGCGGACACCCTGGACAGAGCCTTTTCTGGGGCCCTGAAGGATGCCAAACCTAGTTCATCAAGTGACTGCCCCGCAGGTCTTCATTGTGCCCTCCATGTGAAAGGCAGTGCAACAGGACACCTTTAACAATAATCCCAACTCTGGGTGGAGCACAGTGCTGCCACCCAGTCACATGGTGAGTGATGTGCTCACTAGGCATTGCGTCCATGACAAATTCAGCAAGGTGCTCCCCAGAAGTATAGCACACACTCCAGGTTTTTACACATTCTTTATATGCATTGGTTTTAGGTGAACTGGAGCAGTGCAGCAAAAGAGGTTTGTAGGTGTAGATCATGGATCATCACTAAAAAGCAAGCTGGCCTCGAACATGG
The DNA here is from genome assembly GCA_004363535.1 of Dasyprocta punctata. Classification (NCBI taxonomy): domain Eukaryota; kingdom Metazoa; phylum Chordata; class Mammalia; order Rodentia; family Dasyproctidae; genus Dasyprocta; species Dasyprocta punctata. The sequence goes on from RJWM01002679.1 coordinate 83,770, forward strand.
CAGTGCAGTATCACCATAAAATTTTCAGAGGAAAAATAACCAAACCATCAAAGGAATTCCAGGCAGGGCACCTCCCCTTTACACAAAGTAGGATTTCTTTCCATTTTCTCCCCCATGGGTCTTGTGAGGTCATGATGAGATAATAATTAGTTTATATTCCCATTTTCTTATAAATCAAGGGCATGCATATCTATTGAGCTCTGTTTCCAAAAGAGATCAGTATTTCCACAGTGACTTGATTCAATTTCAGCCAAAAGCAAAGGAACATGATATGCTATAGGCTGGGGAGGCATCACTGCAGGCTCATGGGTGACTTTTCATAAACTGCGATACCCTGAAAATAGCCCGTGAGGTCCTGCAGTCTTACTAGAAGACAACCTGGAGCCAAGGAATATGAACCTGGGGACTCCTGCAGCTGAAAATCCCCTGAGCCATAAGAGAAGCTATACACCTGCTCCTGAGAGGGAGGATGTCTTCACCAGCGTGGCAGAAGCACCCTTCTATTCCCTGAGTCACAGTGAGCAAGTGCTATATGCCACTTCAGTAGCCCTCCCAGCAGCTTCATGAACCAGGCCCATGGAAGTATACAAGACTCTCACCTGCTACAGAGAGGTCAGATGTCAGCTTCCACCTCCCTGCCTCACAGCCTCCCTGTGTGTGCTCGAGGGCCAGGTTAGGTTGGAATTTGGACTTTGGAGCTTTCTCTGGAAAAAATAAACTGTATTTTTCTGCTCAGGCTGCCATAACAAAATACTACAGGCTGAGTGACTTAAAGAGAGACAATTGTTGCCTGGTATAGTGGCACAAATTGTAATTCCAACACTTAAGGAGTCTGAGACGGAGGATTCCAAGTTCAAGCCCAGCCTGGGCAACTTAGTGAGACCCTGTTTCAAAATTTAAAAATTTTAAATATGGTTGGGGAGAGAGAGGAGAGAGAGACAGAGACAGAGAGACAGAGAAAGAAAGACAGAGATAAAGAGACAGAGAGAGAGAGAGAGAGAGAGATTACTTCCTCACAGTTGTGGAAGCCCTAAATCTAAGGTCAAGTATCATGACATCTGGTTTCCGGAAAGGCCTCTCTTCCTGGCTTATAGACAGCTGCCTTCTCACTGTGTCAGCAATAGAGCTTCCTCTGGGCACGCTGTGGAGGTGGAGGGGAGAGTGAGCACCAGCTCGGTGTCTCTTTCTCTTCTTATATAAACACAGTCCTATTGGAGTAAGGCCTCACTCTAGTGACTGTGCCTAACCTTGACATTCTTAGACACTGTGTCCAAATACAGTCAGGTGGGAGTTAGGGCTTCAACCTGTGAATGCTGAGGGTATGGTTTAGTCCAACACAAATGCCACTGCATCTTTCATGGGCCTACTAGATAGCCACCGTCTAGCAGAAGCCAGTGGGGATGCAGGCTATGAACATCTCCTTCCAGGTGACTCGCCCCTGAGGGATAAGCTTACTTTCCAGGTTTATCAGTAAGAAAAGGGGTGACCTTCTAATCAGCTTTCAGTCTTTCCTGGGATAATCTTTTTTGTTCTTCTAGCTTTCAGAAAAACATGAGCTTGCAAGCAGAGATAGATGTCTTTGACACTGAGGAACCTAGACAAATGTTAAGAATGTGTTTTTGGGTTTCAGGGAGCTCTGAATTTCAGTAGCCTATAACTGTGACCTTAGACAAGGCACTCAATCTTCCTAAGCCTCATTTCAAAATTTTTAAATGGCACCCCCACCTTCTACCTCAGAGGACAACTACGACAGAGATGTTGAGGAAACCACTTGTTTTATGTGCTGGATTCCAAAATAAATTCCAAAAAGGTCGTGCATGTGCTGTTTCTCAGCTGTACTATTTGACCTTTGATTTAAATTGGCCCAGTACTCAAAACTTATCTCACCCAGCCAAGTATTCAGATAAACCCCAACAGCATCCCTGGGGTCTGTGTCCTCGGGATCCCCCAAGTTATTGCTACAAATGTACACTTGCCCACTTGTGAGGCTTTCCTTCTCAACACTCAGTTAAGTTAGAGCCACATTGATCCTCTAGGACCTGCCAGTGATGGGCAGGTCCTGCTCTTGCCAGACTGGTTTGACAACCAGCACTGTCACCGAGGTAGGAGCACGAAGTCCAAGTTGACAAACCGGTCCTTTTCCTGCTCTGGCTGCCTCAAACTGGCCATTCTCATCTCTGAGCTTTGTTTTGTCTGCTAGAAAATGATATGGAAGCCTTTGGTTCTCATAGGAGGCAGAGGTAGGACAGATGTGTAGCTCAAGACACTCTTTCCTCTTTCTGGGGAACCAGTTTCTCCACCTTCCTGCTTCCAATGCCTTCATGATGGTCCTTTCTTCTGGCCTAAGATGGAATCTTGGTGTTGTTTTAATTTGCATTCTTGAACGGCCAACAGTGTTGATTGGTTAATCAGTGGACCAACTTACTAATCACACACCTTTAACATCAGCATCACACACTGTAGCTTGAGCCACCTGAAAAACCCAAATGAGGCTTTCAGGAGACATCTTGACACAAACCATAATATCTACTTTATCTTCCAACACATTAAGTTTTCCTACTTTAATATTTAGTTCTTTGATCCACTTTGATTTTAGTTTAGTACATGGTGAGATGAGAGATATGGGTCTAGAATCAATCTTTTCTATATGGATAGCCAGTTTTTCCAACATTATTTATTAAAGAGGCTATTTTTCCTCCATTGAATGTTTTTGGGCCCTTTGTCAAAGATCAGATAATTGAATGTGCTCGAATTGTTTGTGCATCCTCTGTTCTATTCCATTGATCCTCATGTCTGTTTTTGTGCCAGTACCATGCTGTTTTTATCATGGGAGCTTTGTAATACAACTTCAAATCTGGGATTGTGACCCTTTCCACTTTCCTGTTGTTACCCAAGTTTGCTTTTGCTAGTCTGGATCTCTTCTGGTTCCATACAAATTTTAGGATTGTTTTCCCAGTTCTGCGAGCAATGCTGTTGGAATTTTGATTGGGATTGAATTAAATCTGTGTATCAATTTGGAAGCATAGCTCTTTTGACTATATTGTTCCTGCCTATCCAAGAAGAGGGGATATCCTTCCGTTTTCTGAGGTCCTCTTTGATTTACATTTTCAAAGTAAATAGTTTTTATTGTACAGATATTTTACTTCCTTAGTTAGGTCAATTCCTCAGTATGTAATTTTTCTTGATGCTATTGTGAATGATATCTTTTCCCTAATTTCTTTCTCACTGGCTTCATTCTTGGTATGGAACACTATTGATTTTTGTATGTTGATTTTATATCCTTTACATTGCTGACTTTGGTTATTAATTCTAGGAGTGTTTTAGTGAATTTGAGGGGAGCTCTTATCTAGAGGATCATGTCATCTGCAAACAAAGATAATTTGACATCTTCTTTTCCTATACATATATTTTATTTCTTTTTTATGCCTATTTGCTCTTGCTGATACTTTGAGTACTGTGTTGAACAAGAGTGGTGATAGTGGAGATCTTTGTTTTATTCCAGATTTTAGAGGGAAACATTTCAATTTTTCCCCATTTAATATGATGTTGGCAGTAGATTTGTCATAAAGGATTTTTATCAGATTGAGAGAAGGTCCTTCTATACCTATTTTCCTCAGGGTTTTATCACTAATCAATGCTGAATTTTATCAAAGGCTTCTTCCACATCAATTGAGATACTCATGTGATTTTTTTTATCGCTACTGTTTATGTGATGGATTATATTTACTGGTTTGCATGTGTCAAACCATCCATGCATCCCTGAGATGAAACCTACATGGTCATGATGTGTAATCTTTTTCATGATCTGTTACATTCTGTTTGCCAGTATCTTGTTGAAGATCTTTGCATCTATATTCATTAAAGAGATTAGCCTAGAGTTCTCTTTTTTGATTGGGTCCTTATCTGATTTTGGAATCAACATAATTCTGGCTTGCAGGAATGACTTTGGAAGTACACTTCCCTTTTCAATTCCATTAAAGAGCCTGAGGAATATTAGTGTTATGTCTTCCCTGAATCCATCAAGACCTGGGCTTTTCTAACTTGTTAGGTTTTTTATTATTTCTTCAATTTCATTGCTTGTTATTGGATTATTTAGAGTTTCTAAACCTTCTTGGTTCAGTTTTGGTAACTCATATGTATCTAAGAATCTATTCATTTCTTCTAAATGTTCCAATTTATTGTCATACCAGTTTGCAAAGTAGTTAATACATTTTCTTACTTCAGCAGTCCATTGTGATTTTACCTTTTCCATTTCTAATTGCACTTCTTTGGGTATTTTCTTCCCTTTTTTAGGTTAGACTGGCTAAGGGTTTGTCTATTTTATTTATTCTTCTGAAGAACCAATACTTCAATTTTTCAGTTCTTTGTATTCTTTGCATCAGTTTCATTGATTTTTTTTTTGCTCTGATATTTATAATTTCCTTCCTTATACTAGCTTTGGATTTGAATTATTCTTGTTTTTCTGAAGTTCATTATTAGATTATTTGAGCTTGCTGTCTTTATGATGTGAACTTTTTAACTTTTTTCTTATACCTAATTTCATTATGTCCCATAGGGTCTGGTGTGTTGTACTGGCATTATCATTTAGTTCTAGAAACTGTCATATTTGGTCCTTGATTTCTTCTGTAATCCATTGTTTATTTAAGAGTGTGTTATTTAATTTCCACACATTTGCATAATTTCTGTATTTGTTGATCATTGATTTCTAGCTTCATTACTCTATGTTCTAATCATTTGCAAGGTATAATTTCAATTCTTTTACATTTACGTTAGCATGTTTTTGGCTAGTATGTGGTCTATTTTGGAGGAAATTCTATGTGCTGTTGAGAAGAATGTACATTCTACTGTTGTCAGATGAAACACTCTGTAGACATCTGTTAAGTCTATTTGTTTACAGGTTTTGTTCAACTCTCATATTTCTTTGTTGATTTTTTTGTCTAATTGGTTTGTTTGTGATAGTGGGTTGTTGAGGTCCCCTACTACAATTACGTTTATGCTTGTCTGATCTTTCATGTCAAGTAGTAATTGTTTTATGAAGTTGGGTGCACCATTCTTCAGTGCAAATACATTTATAATTATTACCTCTTCCTGTGGCTTTGTTCCCTTAACCAATGTATAGTGAGTGACCTTCTTTGCCACTTCTGATCAGTTTTGGCTTGAAGTCCACTTTGTCTAAAAATAGTATAGCTATGCCTGCTTTTGGGGGGGTTCCAATTTTATGGAGTATTGTTTCTACCCTCTGATTTTTAGTCTATAATTTCTTTTTGGGCTATATATGTTTCTGGTACACAGAATATCTTTAGATTTTGGTTTTATTTAGTGATTATTTGTTTGTGACAGGGTTTCCTGATATAGTCCAGGCTGGCCTTGAACTCACTATGTAGCCTAGCCTGGCCTCAAACTCAAGGCAATCCTCTTACTTCAGCCTCCCAAGTGCTAGAATTACAGGCATGAGTCACCATGCCTGGCTTTGGATTTTGTTTCTTGATCTATTCTGCCACACTGTGTCTTTTGATCAGGGAATTGAGACCATTCACATTCAGAGTTATTACTGATAGGTATTGACTTATTTCTGTCATTGTCTTATTTTTCTGTGGCCTATTCCATATTTTTCCCTTACACTTAACTGTACAGTTTACTAGGTATATTCATTCTATGATACCATTTGTCATTGTTAGCATCATTGTCTTCTAGGATATCCTTCTGAATTTTTTGGAGTGATGGTTTGGTTGTCATGAATTTCTTTAAGTTCTCTTTATCATAAAAAATACCTTATTTATGCATTAATTTTGTTAGTTTTGCAGGACATATCAGTCTGAGTTGGAAGTTATTTTCTTTTAAGACTTGAAACCCTTCACTCCAAGGTCTCTCAGCCTTTAAGATTTGTATTGAAAGTTGTCTGAAATTCTCATTGGTTTACCTTTGTAAGTGATGCTTTGCTTTTTCTGTTTTTAAGATTCCGTAGGCTAGTCATGGAGTTGCAGGCCTATAAAACCAGCACTCAGGAGGATGAAACAGGAGGATCACCATGAGTTCAAGGCCAACCTTGGCTACATAGTGAGTTCAAGGACAGACTGAACTACATAGTGAGGCACTGTCTCAGGGAAAAAAAAAAAAAGGTTGTGTTCTTGTGTTGACTTCCAGGATTTTGACTATGATGTGGCACTGGAGAGGTTCTTTTCTGATCATAACTATTTGGGGTTCTATATGCCTCACTGATCTGTACATTAAACTGTTTTCCCCTATTTGGAAAGTTTTCTACTACTATTTCTGAAAATAGTTTTATTGTTGTTGCTGTTGCTGTTGTTTGCCATTTGTGCTGTCTTTTGATTTTTCACTAATTCCAATTAATCTTACATTAGTCTACTTTGTGTCATCTAGTCTTCTTTGTGTCATTCTCTTAGTTTTGTTTTGTTTTGTTTTGGTTTTTTTGTTTTGTTTTTTTTTTTTTTTTTTGGTTTTTTTGCAGCACCAGGGATTGAACTCACAACCTCGCGCCTGTCAGACAGGCGCTTAAGTCACTGAGCCAAACTACCGGCCCTGGTTTTTTGAGGTAGGGTCGCACTGTGTAGCTCAGGCCAGCCTTGCACTTGCGTTGTAGCCCAAGCCAGCCTCGAACCCACAACGCTCCGCCCAACTCAGTCTCCTGAGTGCTGGGATTAAAGGTGTGCGCCACCACGGCCGGCTTCTCTTAATATTTTTAAGGTGTCTTTCTTTAACTGGTCACTGACAACAGCCCTGTCTTCTAGTTCTAATACTCTGTCCTCACAATGGTCACTTCTACTGCCCATATGTTCACTAGAATTTTTAATCTCCTGAATTTCTGACCTTCTTATGGACTTTTTATAGATTCTTTTCTATGTTGATCATTCATATTTTTCATCATTTTGTTTGTCCCTGCTAGATTTGTACTAGTGTCCTCATCATTTTGTTTATTTGGCCCATGATTTGTTTACTTCTGTCTTCTGCCAGCTTGCCAAATGCCTTATTGATCTGTTTTGTTTTCTCCTCTGATATAATTTCAAATAATTCAGCTGCATGGCTTTCGATTTCTTGTTTGATGCCACATGGGTCAGTTTTGAGGAAGTTGGGAGCTTTGGGAGGCATTTTGTTGGCTTATCTTCTCATGTTCCTATTTTTTTGTTTATTACTTTGTGTTGAGGCTTGCAGGCTAATTATAGTAGAAAGTTTTATTTCTAGTTTGGAGATCTCTTGAGTTAAAGTCTATTTTTCAGCAGTGTCCTCTGGGCATGACTATTGGCACTTGCCTCAGTCCCAGGACACAACCGCCTTAATTAACTTGTGATGGGAGGTGGCAGCATATTGGCCCATTACCCACTTCTCCAGGAATGGGCCACAATACTGTTAATAACCTTATGGCAATCCAGATATTGGAATCCCAAGAAAACAATTTAACTTGGCTATAGTAATAAAATCAACTACAGTGTCAAAGACAAACTGAATATTGACTAACCCTATAAGGAATAATAATGCACCACACTTAACCATAGAAAAGAGATCTATAATTGTAATATGGACAATAACACAAACCAAATGTTGGCCTATTATTGACTTGCAGTAAATATCTACTACATAGAACAACTTTATCTGTACTAACAATAGAACAATACTAAACAACAATAGCATAAAGCTAATTAGCTATCTAGGGATTCATAAAGCTTCGTGGTTATAACAATAAAGACAGAGGAGGCGGGGAAACAGAGAATGGAAAAAGCGAAATCTGAAAAATTAATGAATGGGATATGATGAGAAGGGGGAGGCAAAAATGAGATAAGGAGTCCTGTTGGGGTGTAAAAGGAAATTAATGTTGTTAGAAAACAATCACAGGAAAAAACCAACAAGAAAAAGAAGACAAAAGAAAAACAAAGAACAAAATATAAAAAATAAAAAGAAAGATAAGAGAGGGAAAAATTTGAAGGGGGGAAGAAAACATAGGACCAGCTTGCAGTTGGTGGACAGTTGTAATCTTGCATGGTGGGACAGGGAGTAGCAACGTTCAGTATGGCCCTGGTTGCTTGCATGGAAAGGGGCACCATGCAAGCCTGTTTGCTCATGGAGGAGGGGATGGTCCTTCTACTGATTTGAAAGACTCCATAGGAGCCTCTGAGATCCCAGGACCAGGTTGTCAGCCAGGGCATGGGCCAGCTTCAGTGAGACAATCAACTGTGGTTGGCCTGGTGCCCATTTCTTGCTGATCGAGAGAAGGAAAAAGGCAAACCAAGTATGAGGCATGGTGAGGGAAATCCTGCTCAGATATATTCTCCCCAAACTTTCCTCTAATTAGAAGGTGAGCCTTGATTCGTTTAACTTAGATAGAGGAACTGATCCTTTACAAGTAACATGGGACTACCATGATTGCTTGAATTTATTGGAATCCTCTTCTGAGACTGGATTCTGCTAAGGAAAGGAGAGGAGTAAAGGATGTGAGCAGGAGATTGAAAAGCTCACTATGCAATCTGGAAATTTTTCTAAATTGAAGGGAGTTGCTTTCACTTGACCAGAGAGCAGTAGTTTGTGGGGGCCAGAAAGACCCTTTGTGCAGGAGTGATCTGTGGCTAGAAGTCCAGGTCCATGTTGTATCCACGAAAGGGAATGCAGTGTTAGCATTGGAGAGCTAGCAATCTCTTTGTGAGATAGTTAGGAACCGCAAAGGTGGGGCAAAAACCTGGAACAACAAAATAAACTCCCTCATACAGTGAATTATTACCCTTCGTAGCATAGTATGCTGCTTCTCTATCCTGTGCTTTTTTTAAAAGACCCATCATGAGACTCTAACAGAATCTCAGAAGCAAAATGCTTACACAAAGTGAGGGAATCATTACCAAAGAAAAGCCTAAATAAACCATCTAGCATCCCCTAATCTTAGTAAACATAAAGTTTCCTAATTTGGGGGAATTACTGGTACACAGTTTCCCATTAGCTTTGCTGTAAATAACATCTCTGACATCCCAGCACTTGGAAGGCTGAGGCAGGAGGATCACTGAGAGTTCAAAGCCATCCTGGGCTACATTGTGAGTTCAGGGCCAGCCTGAACTACATAGCAAGATCTTGTCTCAAAAAGCAATGGTTAGGCCTCTGCCTGCCAGCTGCCGCCATCAGAAGTCTGATTCCTGTGGGCAGCCAGCGTGAGCAGACAGACCCAGACAGATCCACCTCCATTTACTGACCACCACCATCAAAAGACTTGCTTCCTGCAGGCAGCCAGCATGAGCAGGGACATGTAGCCAGACAAGCCCTGTTCACCAGCAGGCCACCATTGGAGACCTTTGCTTCCTTTGGGCAGCCAGTGGCTACCAGGAGAATCAAACAAACACAACCTTGTGTGCCTGCCATGATCATAGAAGCCCCAGTGTAGACATGCAGGCTGAGAGAAGCAGCCCCACCACCACGCACCCCTAGCCATTGGGGAAGCCCCAGTGTAGCTGCATGGGTCTGGAGAAGCCCACCCCATACCCTGCTACCTCCGTGTAAACCTGGGTTCAGAGAAACCAGGTGCCTGTCCAATTTTCCTACACCACGGAGAGGCAGCCAATGTGGGAAGTGCCTGGGACCCCACAACTGGCTTGTTGGGAGGAAACCAGGAGAATGTCAAGACAAAGGAGCAAAAGGTAATCTCAGACCTCCAACCCACAAAAAACAAGTCTGGGAGATATAGTAATGGAAGAAAATGGAAGTTACACACCTGAAATCTCTGAGAGGATAACAACTCAAGTAAAGAAACAACCTTATGAGGTTGTAAAAGTAATCAAATCAGAAATAATGTTTCAGGTAAAAGAAGAAATCACAAACATAATGAAAGAATTGTTGAGCATATCTAAAGAAGACATAGATAAAAAAGAGGAGCATAGGAAAACCTTGAAAGAACAATACAGAAAGGAATCACAATGCATGAAACAGATTCAAACAGATATCTAGAAAATTAAAAAGTTGATTGAAAGCTGGTAAAACTGCTTGAAAGAGACTGAAGATAGATTTCCAGACCTTGAAGACTAGATTGCAGCTAGCAATCATGAAAGGAAAGATCTCTTAAAAAGACTTGCAGAACTTGAAGACTAGATTGCAGCTAGTAATCGTGAAAGGAAAGATCTCTTCAAAATAACAAGGAACCAGGAAATAACAATTCAATGGCTGCAAGACAATGCAAAGAAAAATAATTTAAGAGTGACAGGTATCAGTGAAGAAGCAGGGGTCAACACAAATGAAATAAAAAGGCTATTTACAGAAGTAATAGCAGAAAACTTCCCAAGCATGGGAAAAGGATCTGGCATGCACATAAGAAAGGCATATAAAACTCCAACTAGCCATCACCAAAGTAAGTCTACACCCAGACATATAATAATCAAGATCCCAGAAATTCAGCACAAGAATAGACTGTTAAAGGCTTTTAGTGAAAAGAAACAGATCACCTATAAAGGAAAACTGATCAGAATCATGACAGACTTCTCAACACACACCATCAAGTCGAGGAGATCTTAAAGTGAAGTGTTTCAAGTCATGAAAGAAAACAACTTCCAACCCAGATTGATATACCCCGCAAAAACTATCTTTCAAAATTGATGGAAAAATAAGATACTTCCATGATAAAAACAACTGTTGTATTATGTTGTAATCATTGTTGGTTTCTTATTATCTTGTTTTGAAGTCCTATAATGCTTTCATTCTTTTGTTTAATTAGTTTTATTCTGTTTTGTTTTGTTTTGTTTGATTTTATTATGTGCGATGGCATGAATGGCTATTTTGAAGAAAATGAGACATTATGGTAGCCAATGTTGATTTCCTACCATCTTGTGTTGAAGTCCTATAATGCTTTTATTCTTTTGTTTTGATTGGTTTTATTCTGTTGTGTTTTAATTGATTTTATTATGTGTGATAGTATGGACTACTGTTTTGAAGAAAATGAGACATTATAGTAACCATCGTTCATTTCCTGTTGTCTGGTTTTGAAGTCCTATAATGCTTTCATTCTTTTGTTTTGATTGGTTTTAGTCTGTTTTCTGTTATTTGATTTCAATATGTTTGAAGGTATGGACAGCTATTCTGAAGAAAACAGAAGGCACATTATGGTAGCAATTGTTGATTTCCTATTGTCTTATTTTGAAGTCCTGTAATGCTGTCATTCTTTCATTTTGATTGATTTTATACTATTTTGTTTTGTTTGAATTGTGTGTGAAGGTACGGACAACTATTTCAAAGAAAACAAGAGACATTATGGTAACCACTGTTGATTTCCTGTTGTCTTGTTTTGAAGCCTTGTGTTGCTTGCATTGTTCTGTTCTGTTCTGTTTTGCTTTGTTCTGTTCTGTTTTGTTCTCTTTAAAATAGAAAAAATTTAAAAAAACATTCCAAATGAATGTTCCCTCATCCCCCAAAAAATACTTTCCTGTGTATATAATTGCAGTGCTTGGCTCATTTTTGTTTCTGTTCTTACAAATCAAAAATTCCATCTTGGGACAAAGGCCTTTACTGTTACCTTTATCTGCTATTTTACACAGCAGGGCAGGGCAATCAGCCATGTTCTGGACCACCCTTCTTGATTCTGGTTTTCTGGTTCACATGTCCCTTTACCTCTGATTGCTTTTAGAAGCTCAGACCTGGAAGGTAAATTCTGCCTGCCAGAGACTGTGCCACATCCTCCTCCATTTGATAAAAGTACTAGAGGTGCTCCTCAGAAGGGCCCCAAAAGAATCATCATCCCAAGTGACAAAGGATGGCTGCTTCATACCTGAGTTCTGCTCCCCTCAGAAGTGCAATACTTCATTCATTGACCTGTATTATCTTTAGACTTCCCATGACCTCACTGGGAATGTATGACTTCGGAAAACAATTTTGCCAACCATCTCTAAAACAATTTTCTGCCCAGCTGATAGTTTATATTTTAGAAAAGACCAAGTCATTATCTACTCCAAGATAGGTGATTCCATCTCATAAATCCAGGCTTACATGACTCTCTAACCCTCAGGAAGGCAGGTAAAAGCCATCCCTTAAGTCTACACTGATGGGGAGTATAGTGTTGAGAAGAACTGACATCACATCAGAAAGAGCACTATAGGCCATTCACAAAATCTACCATGAGCAAAAGATACAAATGACACAAATACCATAAACTTAAACTCTTTTGTCTCAGTGTTACGAACAGGGCTTCAATGGGCCTCCACTATAAAACCCAAGGTAAAGAAAACAGGTTCTCACATTCCACCTGGATATAGCCAGAACGAACCTCTGCCTGGGCTGAAGAAACTGAGGCAATAAATAATAAATGCTGTCTTTTTCTTATCCCTTCTGACAACTAGTGACTGAGATAAGAATGCTTAGGAATGCTTTTTTCTTTTTCCAGTTAAACTTCCTCCTAAGCCCCAGGGTATTACTGGCATAAAGAATTAATTTTGTTTGTTTGTAACTGTTTTTGTTATTCTCCTTTTATAAAGATTTGGGATCAATGATCTACAAAGAGGAAAAAACCAAAGATTAAAAACTAGGAGTCTGGCTGAGTCTGGCCGATTCTGCATACTTGCTGTTTGATACATCTGTGAGAAAAGCTCAAGTTACATTAAATGTATGAGTAATTTGATGGCGTGCAAACCAAGGGATGAAGTTTGCAAGACAGTTTTGTTTTCCATGGTGAGTTTTCCAAGCAGTGAGTGAGAGCAAGCCTTGTGACATGGGTGGGTCCAGGAGTCCTGGCTGCCTGACCCTGGTCTCCAGCAGCAAGGGTGAAACTCTGTTTTCAGCCTAGGAAGTAGCACCATCCAGTCAAAAACACAACCAACCTCTGAGGAGAGGGAGACCGCAGGACTCCAGGGACCCCTTCCCAGTCAGACCCTGAACTGGAACAGAACTGCGCAGACTCTTGCCCTCTAGGAACATCTCTGCAATGCACAAGTCATTGTGTATTTTGCTTTTTAACAAAGCAGAGATATTCCTTCATGCTTTTTGTTCTGGTTACAGATAGAAGTAAGGAAGCTGCTTCTGTCTCCCAGTCCAGACCCCAGGAAGCAGTGGGTGAAAGAGCAGGGGATGGAAATATAAAACTAACCTCATCATGGCAGCCATATTTTAAGCAACTCTGATAAGGCAAGCACTGTCTGAAGTCCCTGTAACCTTTTCTCATTTATAATCACAAGTACTTTATGTTCCCTGCATGGAGAATACTGTGGCTCAGAGTATGAGGTTATTGGCCCAAGGTCCCACAGCAAGAGTGCCAGACTGGGTGCATGCCTACCTCCTCTCCACTTCCCTGAGAGACAAGCCACAGGTCTGTGATGGAGTGACCAGCACAAAAGAAGTGACCATGGCCTTGTACCAAGGAGGAGAGAAAGCTTTTAGCATGATGGATTCTACTTTGAAAATGTTCAAGATTCTGTAGTTTGCTGGAGAGGTTAATTTTTTTTTCCTCCTTAATGCATTACATTCTAAATTCAATGCCCTGGAAGATATTGAATAGACAGGACAAAATCCATTAGGCTGGTTGATTTATAACTTCTCAGCACTTAGAAGGAGTGGCTCCTGATATGAAATTGGTTCCTGTGGCAGCCTCTTCTAGAATTTCTCTCATGTTGCCAGCAAATGATTTATGACATGCTTCCGTGAGTGCACCTGTGTGGAAAGGGAAAAAATATTAGCATCAAACAAATTCAATGTCTAGTGTCACTGAGAATCCCTGTTAAACACTCCCAGACTCACCCCTTTGGTTCTGCATTTGGCGGGCTACATTTTATCCACTGACCTGTGACTGGCTATGGCATCTGGTTCATCATCACCCAGAGGTAAAGTCCACCCAATAGTTTATGTTCTCTGGAGCTGACATGAGCAGAGTTGCTGGCAATAAGCAGTAGCAGGCCAGAGTCACTCCTTACCATTCCTGCTCATTTGGTGACAGGAGCTTTGCTCAGGCAAGCAATCCCTCCTCCAGTTAGCATGCCCACTGTCCTCTGCCCTTCTTCTCAGCCTGAGGAGGCTCCCCAGCTCCTCCCCCACCCTTCTTCCCAGCCATTTCTCAGAATGGTAGTGTCATTCCATTTGGTCCCTTCACTGGTGCCTATCATTCCAAGCAATGTCCACTGCTCCCTAAATGGGACACTATCAGGAACCTGGCCTAGATCCCCAGTCTCCCGAATGAGTGTACAGTGAAGGTTTAAATAAATGAGATAAGTGGTAAGATTTTAGGGCTCCAGGAGAATCAAAACCCTCTGCAGAATTCTGCTATGGCGAGGGCTAAGACAAAGAACTTCTCTGTGCATCCCAAATTTATTTCCATTACAAAGAGAGGGGATACTGAGGAAAGCAGGGGAATGAGCAGGACCTTGGGAGTCACTTCAAGGACTTCTCCAAGTAGTAAATCGTGCCAATTTAGGAGAACTGTCTTATCTCCATGATGACATCTATGGTGGGAGTGAGACGCCTGCAGGTGTGAGATGTCTGTAGCTTCGGTCTCTGCTTAATTGGGTTTGAGCCAGATATCCTCAGCTGTGGCCTTATCTTACCCTTTGAGGTATCTCTGGCCTCACAGGCCACTACAGGCCTCAGCCAGGACCAGCAATTCATAGAGGTTCACTTACTATGAATCAGTTCCCATTGCCAGGCAAGGGGCCTACGCCTAGGACAGACTCACAGAAAAACATAGAAAGCCAATTAGTTAATTTTAAATCCTGCTCGGACCTGCTTCATAGTGGTCTCCAATAGGACACGTCCAGCAGAAAGCAAATGAATAACCAACAGCTCCTCACAGGAGGCCTCGCATGTAGTACATACTCCATAAATGTGTTTTTGGAATAATAGATCACAAGTAAGTAACTGAGACTGAGCTGGGCCCATTTCAGGATGGAGCCACAGGTCACAGAGAATTCACTTGAGTTTGTATTGAGATTCTTTGAACTCAAGTCCTGTGATCGTTTTTCTCTGCGCATTCTAGAAAGAGCCCCCAACATGGTAGATATTATGCTTTACCAGAGTAAAATTCTACATCCATGAGTTTAGAAGTCTTAAATTAAAAAAATAAAAACCAGATTGGTTGGACATAATTCATCCTAAATATGTGAACTAACTGCTTTATTGAACAAGCTATACTTGGCATCAAACACTAAATATACATAAAATTGCTTTATTTTTGTCATCAATTTTCAGACCCTTAATGATCTGATTTCTGATTCTAAGTCTCTTTGATGACATTGGGTTAAAAAATAAAAAGTCTCATCCAGTCCTCTTTAAACCACTTCAGATTCACACCCTTGCCCCTGCTAGCTAAGGCCCAGTCCCAGACTCAGAGATGAAGGGGTGACACAGACACAGGACAGCAAGGGTTCTCTCCTCTCACCACCCTCCTCTGCCTTGACCCCCTTCCTTACCCCATGGGCTGAGAAGGGAGAAGGCAGACTGAGGAGGACATATTTCTTCATTCAACCAGGGCCCTTGTGGCCATATCTGCCTACTGGCAGCTGCTTTCTCTAGAAGCTTCTTCAGAGGCCTCCCCAGTACAATCCATGGAAAGCAGTGTACTGACACAAGGGCCTGAGTATGGCTACCTCCCAGTGTGCCCCTCAACCCACCAGAAACTCTCACTTCCTGCCCAGAGAGATATGGCAGTACAATAGACCCCATCTGTTGCCATTTCAAGAAGTCACATCTGGAATGATAAGAAAGAAAGGGTTTTCAAGAGTGGCTCCAGAAGCAAAGAGAAAACATTGCCTCTATCCTTTTCCAAACTCCATGCAAAATCTCACTTGTCCATAAAAACTATAAGGCTGGTGTTATAGCTTGTGTCTAGATGCCCCCCACAAAAGCCTCAGGTGGTCATAGGTGGGGTTTTTTCAGAGGTGGCTGGATCTAGAGTATGTGATGCTGGGATTAAAGTTGTGTGATTACTAAATTAGTCCACTGATTGGTTTGGTTTAGTTCTAGGTAGGATTAAGTGTGCTCACCCCAGGTATGAGTGCTACCCATCCTTTGAATAAAAATATAAGGGATTAAAAGAGGGCTAGTGTGTGGTTGCTTGTCACTGGTTGCTTGCAGCTTCTGCCTTCTGCCTTCCCTGCTTCATCAAAGAACTGTTTCCCCTCTCTGATGCCCCTCTGCCATGCTGCCCTGCCTTGGGGTGGCAACTATGAATTGAAACCTCTACAAACTGTAAGCCAAACAAACCTTTCCTCTTTTAACTTGGGTATTGTGTATTCTGTCTCAGCAACAAGAAAAGTAACTATAACAGTTGGCTATTCTGTTAATGGAGGGTAGCCAAAATTCAGAAATCACAAAATAATGGTCAATCCTAAAGCACTTACACACTGTTTTGGAACTGAACCAGGGTTCAAAGATAGAAGCAGATGCCTTGGAACTTAGAGACAAAATGACTCTGCTGTCAGTCTTCCCGAGTCACTCTCATCTCTCCTGGCACTGAGAGAAGGTAATGAGGTCAGGTGCTAGCTCAGTTTAGAGACACCTCACCAGAGATCAGGGGAAGGCAGCATCCTAGTTCATTATTATTATGTATGATATTGAAGAGAGGGCATTGGGAGCTCAGTGATGCTGAAGGGAAAGAGGAAAGGAAGACAGGAAGAGAGGGAGGGAGGGAGAAAAGTGTGTAGAGGCAAACTGAGCTCCCAAATGAATCCAAAACAGTAAAAACTTAAGTCTCCATATTGTTAGATCTTCATGAATTTTCCTGAGTGTGTCTGCTCACAAGATTTGCTATATGAAATGTGCGAAATGAAGAATTGTGTGCTCCTTTAACAACAAAGAGCCCTCCCCTTCCCAGACCCTACATTCCTAGAACTCACAAATAGAAGGACCCTAATATCCTGTGCTGTGCACATGCGTTGAACCACCTCCTTGCCTTTCTGAAGGGGTTTTGGGTTTTCCTTTGTGCAGCCTCCCCTGCTTCAGGCAGTCTATGGGCTTGGGGAGAGCAGGGCTCATAGTCTAAGACAGAATGGGGTGACTATCTCACATCCTACAGCTGGTTCAGGCTATCACAACACTGGTTTGGTGACAGCCTATTGCCCAGCTGGCCTAAGAGACAGAAGCAGAGACTTGCTGGAAGAGACAGTCTCTCTCCTTCTGGATGGTATGTTGTGTAGGCGTGAGCTCCGGGACTGCCAGGACAACGCTGTCACCATGAGAAAAGCCAGGATGACCTGACCCTCCAAGATACAGAACTGAGAAGCAAGGGGCACCTGGGGTTATGCCGGCTCCATGAAGCAGTTTACCAGCCATCTGTGAGGCTGTGTCCTACAGCCTCATTAGGAAGGCGAGCCAGGAAGCAGGCACTCTGATGGTAACCTGTTAACTATGCTTTCAACTCATTCTAACCACACCAATCACACGTTCATTGCCCAAACCCAACTGTTATCTCTCATGAGAGTAGACTATTATCTTGAGTTCATAATAAAAAAAAAAACCTGCATCAATAAAGGAATTACAGATATAAGTTCACAAGGAGAAACAAAATCACTTTATTGGAAAGGGAAAAGAAATAGGAAACGAAATTACTTTATTGGGAAAAAAAGGAGAAATAGGCAAATAGACAGCTACTTTGTTAGAGTAAGGTAGGGAGTCTGGAGCTATCACTCAGGAGTCTTTGTTCTCAGCCTTTTTTATTATATGGCAAGAAAGGGAGTCTCCCACTTGACTGAGACCCCTGATTTCACCACTGCCCCTTCCATTACTCTTGTGCACATTCTTGGATAAGCACTTCTGCGGTTTCTTTGTGCTGTCCAGGTGCTTATCTTGTGAGATTTACAGCAAAGTTATATTCAAGGCTGAATTAGTGAAAGGGGATACATGTACATTTTAGCATATTAATACAGTGAGTGAATAAAAAAAGTGTACTTTAATAATAAATAAATATATATAAATGTGTGAGTGTCTAGGTGTGAGTGCATATTTTATATACTGAGTTTATTATAATGTAGCCCCCTCCTCACTTTGTTTCTTTTTGTGGTTAATCAGATGTAGAGAGGAAGAAATCAAGGCCTTGGTACTGATGTGAGCCAGGCCAAGAGTGAGCCGCCTGCCTTATCAGCTGTCTCCATTTGTTTTTCTTAGCTACTCTCCCTCTTCATTTGTTTTTCTTAGCTGCTTTCTCTAGCAGGGGTTTAACTCCTTGTTTGCCAGAAACCTCACTGAGGCCCTTTAATTTTCCCTGCCTGTGCCCCAATTTTCCCTACACAACTACTCTTGAAAGTGAAAGGGGCATTCTGGTAATAATAGCAAGAGTACAGGCATTGTCCCAGACCAGCAGGGTCACTTTGACCTTAGCTTGCGGGAACTGAGTCACTCACTTTAAATTGAAAGAAAAAGTAAAATCCGAGTTATTCAGAAGAATGAAATCACCTGATCAGCTGGGCTGAGTGTAATCCCAGAACTCAGGAGCATGAAGCAGGAGGATTGCAGCAAGTTGGAGGCCAAGCTCGGTTAAACAGTGAGTTCAAGGCCTATCTATACTACATAGTGAGACCCTATCCCTAGTCAGCCGATCAATATCACCTGACTGAGGCTCTTCTCTAATTCATTCTCCAAGGTGCAGCCAAAGTGATCTTTTTCAAACCTAAAACTAATGGTTTCCTTCCCTGTTTAAAATACTACAGCAGTGTCCCATTTCACACAAGCAAATCCTCCTTGCCAGTGTGGCTGGGCTCCTTCCAGGCTCCCTGAGCCTCTGCGCTCCTTTTACAGGGAGCACAGACCCTGCTCTCCATCACTCCCTCCTCTGATTTACATGTCCAACCAGCTCCGCCTTCTCCTCAGTGCTTCCTCCAGCCTCCACCCTGAAAGTCGGGGTCATGCTCCTTTGCTGTAGATCTTCCTGGACCCTGTTGTTCTCCTCCCTCCTCCCATGTGCTGATGGAATGAACAAGTTTCTCAGAATGCAAGGATGAAAGCTGCAGTGACACAAATTCTGGGAGACCCATCTTCCAAGGGCAAGTGTCCCCTGATCTGGTAGGTGGCACCTTCCCATGTTCTCTAGGGTAGACCATTGCTCCTCCATGACTCCTTTGCCTCTGGGGGTCACAGCACTTTCCCATGACATGAATCCATGCAGAGCACTCAGTTCCAAAGACTCACCTTTTCTGCAAGGGACAGGGCACTGGCAGGGGTCCTTTCAAACAATCAAATCTGATATAGGCACTAGAGGTAGTTTTGATGTTTCATCCTAAAGCCTAAACTACAGAGGAGTAATTTTTTCTTCTAATTTCTGTGATGCAAAGGTCAATCTTTCTCCAATAATTTCCTCTCTCTGTCTCTCTCTTTCTCTCTGTCTCTCTGTAGGAATCACTTCTTGTATGTCTTTGTCTGATAATGAGATCCTTAATCACAATTTCTTTCATAATATTGGTGTAAGTACTCCAGACAAAAACTGAGAGGAAAAATAAAATAAAACAAAACTGAGAGGAACTCCTTGTTACTCTGCTCCCCAGGTACCTTAAATCTATGTTCTAGAAATAACAGGATGTTGTACCCTTTGCAATTATCTTTGTTGCAAATTCATTTTTATGTTCTCCACAAATTTATGTTTTCTCAACTGTCAGCTCTTTCTGCAGCTGTGTGCCCTATTATATGATAACATTGCCACAGGTTTCTCTTTGCCCTTAGTCACCTCCTACGATAGGTGGGAGGTTAAAGGAACAGAAGTACAGAAACAACACAAAACTTAGGTCATGCTGTCGGTGATGCCCACTCAAAGAGTCTCCATCTCTCTTAAATTTTGATGTCTTTGTCAAAACCACTACAAAGATACTGTTCAGAACCCCTTATATGAGGATTCACAAACACAATTCTCATCAAATTCAGTACCTGGAAAACACTCAACTCCCTGCCAGATTTTCTTTAATCAAACAACATGAAAAACACCACCTTTATGCTCTAAATCAGTAATTTCTAGAACAAGTACTAATTTCCCCAGCTCCCCCTCAACTCTTGGTTTCTGGCTCCTTCTAACTTCCATTTTCACTGGCCTACTTTGTTAGTGCTTCAGTATTTTGAGCTACCTCAAGATTCTTTTTAAAGTAGACAGGGTATGAATGATTTAAAAAAGTCTTTTTCTAATATTCAAAGTTTCCTTAATCTTATGAAACCACATCTCTTAAAATTGTAGTTCGGAATCTCATTAAAGAAATAATAATCCCCAAGCCGGACAGAGCTAAACTCTCACTGTGAACTAATCGCTTCAGGTCTGCTCTGCTGTAAACTTGATTTCCTGTCATTTAATTTCTTCCAACTCTGGCCTTTTCTTTCCTGTGCTGAATCTGTCACTCAGGCTCAGCTTTTGGAGTTTTACTTCAGGTCCCAAGAAGGCCAACCTCACAGAAGCAGTAGCTGTAAAGATGGTAGGACTTTCCTATTTGGGTTTGGTGAATATTTTGTAGAAACATCTGGAAAGCCTTCAAAAGGTTGCTCCAGGACTCAGAATTGGAAAGAGATCTCCTTCTCAATACAACCTAATAGCACAACAGCCTCAGTAAGTTTCTATCCATATCAGGGATGAGCTCCCAGGGTGACATCTCCCTCCCTCCACCCGAACTGGTTTTACTCACATTTCTGACACAAAAGGTGTAGAATTTTTCTTCACGGCAACCATTTCCAAACTCCCTAGATGACTACTAGACATCCTATAATTCAACTCTGATATTAACTACCTGGAATTAGCACAGACTCCACAATTCAAGGGCTCAGTACCACAAGTCTTTCCCCACTTCTGATGCCAGTTGAAAGTCCAGGCTGCCTATACTTCTGACCAAGTGGAACTAAGAGGTTCCCACAGATACAATAATTTATTAGAGGGAAGCCAGGGATATAGCTCAGCAGCACAGCACCTGTCTGGCAAGTGCAAGGTCGTGAGTTTGATTCCCGGCACCAAAATAAATAATAATAATAATTTATAAGAATAAATTATAGTATTCAGGAAAGTGCTTTACACACAATGACCAGTTTATTATAAATGATGAAACTCAAGAAACAACCAAATGGAAAGGATGTGAGGGCAAGGTGTAACGGAAAGTCATATATCAAGTCCTCTCCAAGTTCACCTCAATGTGTTCACCATTCTTCTCTGAGTTTCCTTGTAGGTTCCATTATGTAGGCATAATGAACTCATCAGCCACTGGTAATTAACTCAATGCCCAGCCCCTCCTCCCTTTCCAAAGGTCCAGGGAGGGGGCTGCAGGTTCCAAACTCTAATAAGATGGTTTATTTTTCTGGGGATAAGCCTGCAACCTGAAGCTTGAGTGGACCCTCAGCTAAGAGTCATCTCATTAGCATATCAAAAATACTTTTACTGCTCTGAAGATTCCAAGAGTTTTAGGAGCTCTGTGTCAGGAGCCTGGGGCAAACACAAAAACATACTTGTTATTATCACACTCTGAGACAAAGTCCAGATCTCCTACTTCCAAAACAAAGCTGGTTAAGTGTGGCCAAACTATGTCCAACTGATTAGAGAGCTACCACATTCATCAGGTCCCTTGGTTCTTACTAGTACAATATAACTTCTAATTTTGAGTGTGTGTGTGTGTTACTGGGGATCAAACTCACAGCCTCCCAGCCCTAGTTTTTTGAGACAGGGTCGCACTATGTCGTTCAGGCGAACCTTGCTCACGTTGCAGCCCAAGCCGGTCTCGAACCCACAACCCTTCTCCTACCTCAGTCTCCCGAATGCTGGTATTAAAGGTGTGCACCACCACGCCCAGCTTAACTTCTAATTTTTAAAGTCATGACTGCATCCCATGGCACCGGAGCAAGTGAAGATGAAACACATTCAGTCAGAGCTTGGTAAAATCAAACCAATGAATTTGCACAGTGCTGTGATATATGATCATTACCATGTTTCCCCCCAAAATAAGACCCAGCTGGAAAATAATTGGCCTTGAAAACTAGAGATCAAAAATGTCAGCCCAAATCAGTCTATCTTTAATTAAACTAATTTAATTAAATTTAAAATTTTTTTAATTCTATGTGTTTTCTTTTGAGTAGTTTCTATTGTTTTCTTGAAGCTTACTCATTTTTTTCTACAATCTTCCAATCATTAATCTCATTCAGAGTATTTTTCATGTAATCCTAGCCCTCAGGAGTCTGAGGTTGAAAGATCGCTGTGAGTTCAAGGCCAGCCTGGGCTTCATAAGTAAGTTCAAGCCCAGCCTGCACTACATAGTGAGACCCTGTCTCTAAATAAATAAATAAATAAATACAGGGCCACCTTCAGTTGACACATGGGTTAAACATGATTAATCTCGAATTAGTGACATCAACCATGTATGCTAGGAATTCAGGAGTGAGTCAATATGACATGGTTAAACTCTCTTAATATGGTTCTGAAATCAATTTCTACATTGCTTTTGCACTACCCTTTGGAATAATGGTGATCATCCTACCTCAGTCTTCCAAACAAGTGTTACTTTTTTTAACAAAAATTTAAACATCAGATTTAAACAAAGGCTTCAACATTAAAAATTAAACCTGGAAAATAAAAAGAAAGTATAATTCATTCTTTCAATAGCTAAGAAAAAAGAAATTCTAAACATCATTTCACTAGCCAAGCCCATGCTCAACACAGATAAACTCACCCCAGCAAGATAAGTGAAGGAAGCAGAGACAAAAATCACATGATACATGATTTCATTCACATGGAATGTATAGATTAGGAAATAGTTCAGTGGTTGCCCAGGGATCACGTGGGTTGGGAGGTAAGGAGTTATCATGAGGGTTGAGGGATGCAACAGTATTTCTTTTGGAGGAATGAAAATATTCTAAAATTGGTTGTGTGGTGACAGATGCAGAACTCTGTAAATACACTAAAAGTAATTGGGTTATGCATTTTAAATGGTTGACCCCTATGATAAGTGAATTGTATCTCAATGAAACTATTGCTTAAAAAGGGATTGGAAGAATATAAAACAAATTATCATTAGTGGTAGATGGCTAGTAGATGGGTTTTTTTTTTTTGTTTTGTTTTTTTGTACCAGAAATGGAATTGAGGACCTTGTGCTTCTCAGGCAGGCACTGTGCCACTGGGCGATATCCCTGGCCTGGTTTTCATTTTCATTATCTACCCTTTCTATTTTTTTCTCTAATAAATTGGAGTTATTTGAAGGAAGGAATAAACAAATGGGAGGGAGGATATGGTTTCTTTTTCTAAGAAGTAGGAAGTAGCCAGATGTGACAGTACACACCTATTATCCTGGCTTTCTAGGAGGCCGAGGCAAAAAGATTGCAAATTTGAGCCCAACCTGGGTAATTTAGCAATTGAGCAAAACCCTGTCTCAAATAAAAAAAAAAAATTTTTTTTTAAAGTCTTGGTATGTAACTCAGCATAAAGGCCCTAGGCTCAACCCACAGTCCTGAAATTAAATAAATAAATGCAAGCTGGAGACAGAAATCATGACCTGTGTCTGTTTGTCCTCTGATGACTACTTGTTCATTATGTTGAAGGATACGCTTCTTTACCTTGCTTGGTACATGAGATTAGAATAATTTCTGAGTTAAGTTTATAATACTTTAAAATGTTTTCTTGGAATGAGTCCTCACTGTTAAACATCCCAGCTTGGTCTCTTGAGTTTAGTCTGGTAGGTCCAGATCAAGAAGTGAGACGTTCAGATGATCCCCTGTTCAGTTTAGCTACCACTGATGACATTTAGTTCCACTTCTAAGTGTCAGAATAATCTGCAGGATCAGTTATAAAATTCTATTAGGGATAACATTCCCTACTCAGAGACCCCCTTCTGTGTTCTACATTTAACTGAACACTTCCTGCTCAGGGTTCAGATAGGCGACCTCATGGTGCTGTCAGGCTGCCAATCTAATGAGAGTAACCCTGTCTTCACAGAACTCAAGGGGCGAGCAAGCCAGTGCCAGATAGAGAGACAGGCACCCAACCACCAAAGGCCACCAGCGCCAAGGCAGACGGTCTGAACTTCTTCCCTTGTCAAGGGGTATGAAGGGGTCTTCCGGGGGTTTCAAGTAGAGGAGCCCTGTTGATATTGGAGCAGACCACTCTGACACCCCAAACAGAGATGGGCCTGTGTGGGGTGAGCCTGGAGGCAGGGAGGAGCCTTGTTTAGACATTCCAGCAGTGAGGTCAGATCAAAAGTGAGTAGGAAAACAGTTGTAAAACCCCCAACTCTTCTCTCCAAAAGCCTAAGCCTTCACAAAGCTGTTTCTGGAGCTCTTGGCACCTTCTCACATTCTGTCTCTCTGGGTTAACCCAAAGCTCTTCCTGGCTTAGGCCTGAGTCATTGGCTCAAATATACCTTTTTAAATTTTTTGATACTTATTCACTTTATTTTTCCTAGTCTTACTAAAGTATACTTGACAAACAAAAATTGTATATATATAAGGTATGCAATGTGATGTTTTGATATATGTAAACATTATGAAATAATTATCACAATCACACTAATTAACACACCCATCATGTCACCCAGTCACAATTTTTGTAAGTGTGTGTTGTATGTGGTAAGAACACTTATGATCAACTCCTTGGCAACTTCACATATGCAAAACAGTATCGCAAGTTGTAGTCACTGTGCTGTCTATTAGAGCTCCAGAATTTATCATGTTGCATAACTGAAACTTTGGACACCATGACCAACATCTTCTCATTTCCTCTTCCTTCTGAGTCCTTGGCAACCACCATCCTACCCTCTGCTTTTGTGAACTTGACTTTCTTAGATTCCACATATAAATGAAGTTGTGTGATATTTAACTTTCTGTGTATAGTTTATTTCACTTAGCAAAATGTCTTTCAGGTTCATCTATGTTGTCAAAGAATATCTCACAAATTTTTAAGGTTGAATAATATTCCATTGTGTAGACATACATACACACACACACACATATATATATGCCACATTTTTTGTTCATTCATCCATTAATGGAAATTTAGTTTGACTCCTTATCTTCACTATTGTCAAATAGTAATGTGATGAGTATGGAATACAGATCCCCATCCCATTGATATTCTGATTTCATATTCTTTGGATATATGCCCAGAAGTAGGAATGCTGAATTGTCAGATAGTTTCAACTTTATTTTTCTAAGGAACCCCCATACTGTTATCCATAATGGTTGTACCAATTTACATTCCCACCAACTTGTCGAAGGGTCCCCTTTCTCCTTGTTCTTACCAATACTTGTTATTTTTTCCTTTTTTATGATAGCTTCCCTCACAGGTATGAGGTGGTTTTGATTTACACTGCCCAATGATTAGTGATGTTGATCATCTTTGCATAAATAAACTTGTTGACCATCTGTCTCTCCTTTTGAGAAATGTCCATGAGGCTCTTGATGGAGCATGCGATGAGGCTTTATTGCCCAGAAGGAAATCAGGATACTATACTAAAAGAAGGGACAGTCACTGCTGATCAATCAAAAAAGAAAGCACGCTCACTACAAGGGCAGAAGAGTCTACTATCCTGTTCTAAAACAAATCTGTTTTAAAATAAAATCTTGCTCCTCTCAGGCATTCCTGGACCCCACTTGGGAGCATCTCGGTTTCCACATTCCTGCCCAGGGCTTTTGGAGGGCTTCCTTGAAGATGCTCTTCAGTCAATCAGGGTGACATAGGCAGTACCCTATCCCAGGCTTCCCTGAGGGGCTTAGAAAATCCTGGGGTTGCTCAGACAGGCAGGCATGAAAATTTCATGTCCTAGGAGGTCTTCTCTTTGACTTCAGGCTTGTACATATGGTTGCTAGAACCATGCCATTGTCTACATTTTTCAGTAGGGTCAGAAAGGAACAAGCCACCCTCCTTGCTTCTCAGCAAGCATCAGAAGGTTCCTGTTCCAAAGGAGATGTGGAATATTTCAGAAAGCTCAGCTTCAAAGGGGCTTTAGGCAGTACGGTGGCAGCCTGGAGCTACCAGCGTGTATCTGTGTCTTTAGGATAACCCTCCTAGTCACCTTGTTAGATTAGACACCCTTTGTGAACACAGAAACTCTATTCAGTGTTTTGTGACATCAGTTACAGTCACTGTCCATGGTCAAGACTGACAATAAAAATGATGAATCATAATGATGATCATTATCTTCCTGACATAAACAGTAAGAATTTCAAGGGTGACAATAATATTAACATAATATGATGGGAAATGTCTTGCTTACTTTCTCATTGCTGGGACAAAACCCCCAATACCCACATATTAAAAGAGGAAATGGTTCACAGTTTGTAGAGATTTCAGTCCATAGTTGGCTGGCTCCAAGGCAAAGCAGTGTGGCAGAGGGCATCACAGAGGAGAAACAGCTCATGGCATGGCAGGCAGAAGCAGTGTGCAGTGAGTCTTCCTTTCTTTTTTTATTCCACTTAGGCTATAAGCCTATTGATTGGTTGCCACCTACAACCTGAGTAAGTCTTCTGCCTTTAGTAAATCCATTCAACTACACCTAGAGCTATGCTTAACCAATCAGTGGACTAACCCAACTATCACACCTATAATCCAGTATCACACACTTATGATCCACCCACCTCCCAAAAGCCCTGTCTATGAATGCATAAGGCTTTAAGGGGACATCTAGATATAAACCATAACAGGATATAAATAAATGTATAAAATCTCAACAGTGGTTCCCTCCAGTGTCGGGGTTATACTCTGTTTGGGATTTGCTTTTGTGTGTGTACCCTAGGATGACTTTCTCATTCTCTGCGGTGAGCCTGCATAGTTGCAGTAATTGGAGAAGAAAACTGTATTTCCAAAAACAATTGAAAAATATTTGCTTTATTATATTTTATTCCAAGAAAATAAAAAACATCTCTAGGAAAATTTCTGAACTGGATACAGGCTAAGACACTCACCACAGAATGGCTGAAGCCTGCTAGGAAGATAAAGCCCATTCCACAATAAGGCTGGGATGAGCCCGCTTTGCATGAAGTCAGGAGGGACAGAGATGGAGTTCCAGAGTGGTCCTCTTTCGGACAAACTCAAGGAACAATGCCAGGTGAAGAAGAAGTTGAAGGTGAAGAAGTTGCCAACTGAATACCCAGAGAGAGGGCAGAAAGCTGAGCCAAGGCCTAGCAAGGCTTTGTAAATATACAGTAGCAGTTCAGGAGGTTCTCTGTTAGTCAGGGCCTGTGACTGCTCTGTCACAGACACCAAGATCCTAACTGAGCCTCCCACCAGTTTCAGACTGGAAGTGTTTTATCTTCTCATAGAGCTTCGATGAGTTCTGCACTGAACTGGAAGACTAGACCTGGGCTTTTTTTAATAGGCAGCAGTACAGTTTACTGGGAAGTCTACAGTGCTTAATCATGTGACATGTGGGCACAATTTCTTCCTCTAGAGCAGCCTGGCTGGCCCCCAAACACCTCCAGCATGCTCTCTGCACATCTCATTCATGAAAACTGGGTCCCTTGCCTGGTGCTGAGTCACTGACAAGAATGGATGTCTCACACACTGAGTGCTGGAGCAGGACCAATTTCCTCCCAGGAGCACAAAACCACCCAGCACAGTGAGGGGACCAAATGAATATCACATGGGTTCCCAATAACATCTGCCACACTTTGCTTCTAATCATTAGTTCCCAAAAAGATAACTGTCCAAGCTAGGCATGGTAGTACCTACCTATAATCTCAGCACTGTGAGAGACTAAGGCAAGAGGACAGAAAGTTCAAGTCCATCCTGGGAAATTTAGTGACTTAGTGTGACCCTGTCTCAAAAAAATTTTAAAAAAGGGTTAGGGATTGTATTGGTTGGATCCTGTGTCCCCCCAAGGACTCATGTAATTTGGATGGGGCTGAGTCTGGTGTTCGTGATCGGTTTGTTGTTTAGCACTGGGACTGGCAATGTGAGTGTTGCATAAGCCCAGGGGTGGAGCCGACATACAGAGTAAGGGTGAGAGGAGCATGTCTTCTACTCTTTCTCTCTCTCTCTTGCCTGGTTCGCCTTGCTGTTTGGTGGCCACCATGAATGGCTGCCCCGCCACACCATGCCACCTTGGAGCCAACTGAGTATGGACTGAAACCCCCTGAGAACTGTAAGAAATAAACCTTTCCTTCCCTAATTTTGGGCATCAGGTATTTTGTCTCAGCAATGAGAGAAAAATACCTAAGACAGGGGTATACCTCAGAGGACCCAGCACCACACATCAACATGGGAGTAAAGATAGCGATTGCTGGAGAAGAGAATTCACAACTCTCTTGGTTCCTTCAAAGTTGGGGTTTTTCTGGAGCCCACTTGATGCTGGCCCAGGGTTCTTCAATGACCTGGCAGGCAGGTTCTCTCGGAGGGAATGTATGGACAATTTAGAACAGGTACAGGCTTTCAAATGACGTGCACCTGGAGTCCTGGTTTTGCCATTTGGCAACTCTATGGCCTTAGAAATGTTATTCAACCTCTCTAAGCTTCAATTTAAAAATGGAGATTATAATATTTTATAAGATTGCTATAAAGATTTTCTCTAATCAGATAAAGTCTGAAGCACAATATAGGTACTCATTCAATCAAAGATTCTTAAACTTTAGTGTCCTAGAGACTCAGAGTCTAGCTAAACATGCAGATTGCTGGGCCTCACACTACCAACAGTCTGCTGCCAGGAATCTGCATTTTTATCAGTTATTCCCAGGTGATTGTGAAGTAAATGAATCACAGACCACATCCAAAGCCAGTGCATCAGTACTGCTGCTGGTAGTGTTATTGTCAGGTCTCATGCAGCAAGAAAATTATCTTCCTTTCAATTTTCGATTTGCAATTAGCTGCATTCCATTAAAAACAATTACATCTGCAGTTTTCATGCTGTGCTGTGGGCCAGTTGGTAAATGCTGAATATCAGTGGCATTCCCTCTGCACAAATCAAGCAAATGCATGACCTCCAGGGAGGAAGGCTTCCCCCAAGGAAGAAAAGTATCCACCTCAACCTTTTCACCCAAAATAAGACTCTTACTAAAATTATCAAAGCATCATATTTCCAACACAGAAACCCCTTCCAAGCTCTGTCCTGGATTATTGAAATATTAGCCCACCTGGCTCCATAATTCTGTCCATCCAACTGACTTTCTGCCCAGGGAAAGGGTAAGTGTCCAGAAAAGCAAAGGCAGCCTCTGTCCTCCTCCCCTCCCTCACCCACCCCACCTTGTGGCACTGCTGATGGTCTCAGCAGGGTGCAACCCTGTTTGTTTCCTATGTCCAGCCAGCTCTGAAATGTCTGCTGCTGCCTGTTACTGCAAAACAAGAATAGAAAACCCTCTGCAGAAACTGTGACTTGGAATGAAAGAGCAAGAAAGAGAAAAGATGCTGTGGCCAGCATTAGAGTTAAGAAGGGCATTGAAGGAAGAAGCCAACGAGACAGGAGAGGGGAGGACATGCTGGGAAGAAAGTCACGGTGGACCAGGAGAAGCTTGAGAAGGAAAAGGCAGAAGACAGATCTGTGGTCCAGTGTTTTTGGCTGACACTGGACTCATCTTGCTGCTTGCTGGAGAAAGACTTGGCAGCCGTCAAGTTCAGGCGCAAATGTGGTCAGATGAGCGTGATTAGCTGTTCTTTTTGGAGAGGGCAAACCAAGGACAAAATGGAATGTAATGAGATAACACAAGATGCAAGGACCTTTGACTAAAGGCCAGCAGCTCCCAAACCTGGCCAGTTGTCAGATTCACTGAAGTCTGGTTATGACACCAACTCCCAGCACCACCCTGCTTCCTTCCCCATCAATCTGAACACTCACATGGATTTGGAAACTACTGCTTTACTGGTACTCAGAGGTTCCTGGATGATGTTCTTTGGGGCAATGACATTCCTCTTAGGGATTTTTTAGATTAGTTAATGGACTTCGCTGTAGTGCAATAATCACCCTTGTAACGCCCTTAATCCTCAGAGCCAAAACCACTTAATTAACTCCCCCATATCCTAGCACTCTGATTTTGGGAGGCCCATAGCACATGAAACATACGAATATGTACCCGTAGCCTACTCTGACAATAATTTTATCATATTATTTTGAAATTCGTTTGTTTTGCTCTCAGTGTCTCCTTTAATTTAGGATTAACAATCATTTCCTTGAGATGATCAGAAATTTTTATAATGTGAAAGAAAAAACTTAATCCACAGATAATCTGCTAAAGCAATTGTCTTAGTTACTTTTCTCATTGCTGAGACAAAATATCCAACACCCAAAGTTAAAGGGGAGAAGGTTTATTTAGCTCACAGTTCGTAGAAGGTTTAGTCCATAATCAGCTGGCTCCCAGGCAGGGTGGCGTGGCAGACAGGCAACACAGAGAAGAAATAGTTCATGGCAGGCAGAAGGTAGGAAAACAAGCAAGGGATGACCACAGCTCTTTCTATCCATTTTACCTTACCCAGGCTACTTTGGGCAGGTAGCACTCACACCTTTAATTCTAGTGCCCTTGAGCCTAGCATTATACCATGAATCCATTCCAGCGCCACACACTCTAGATTGTGACCTCTGAAAAAGCTCCACCTTGGCTGCATGAGCCTTTAGGCAGACATCTAGACACAAGCCATAACCCTACTGAAAGTTTTATGATTACTAAATTTAAGGACCGATAGAGTGGACCTATAATATGATATTTTCAGACATTTAGTGAAATCTTTATTAATGTTATTTGTATATTTTGGATTTGATTGTTTAGGTCTCTATCATTTGGGAGAGCCTCAGCATAAACCTGCAGCACAATGCCAGTCCTGTCTGAGGGACCAGACAGTACTACTGACGAAGACACTGGGAGTTGATGCTACTGTAGATGAGAGGACGGTCGGACTTGATTTCACAGGTCTATGTTCTGTTCAAGGGGTGGGCATGAAAGACTTATTGTAGTAAAAACAGTAATGGATAAACAGAAAAAAAATTCCATGAGGCATAGTGTTCTCACCAAGATTCAGCCACTCAACTTCAATAAATGTTTTAGTTTGGCTATGAGCCATTAGTAAATTCTCAGAGTGGTAAAAAAACAAAACAAAAAAAAAGTTAATTTTAACAGTTTTTGAGCATGCTCTTGTAACTTTTATGGATACTAAGCACTTCTCAAAGTTACCCATTTTCATTATAAATAAATCTTTTTCTTTAAGAGTAAATTGGTGGAATGGAAATGAAAATTAAATTACACATTGTATATGAAACCACAAATAAAATGCCTGCAATATGATAAGTACTGTAATATTGAAGACAGCAATTCTCTTTATATGGTTATAATTACTCCTGGATGTCTCCGAAGAGGTGAGTGGCTGGGCAGGGCTTGAACCCCCTCATCTCCTGACTTCCTCTCAGTGCCTTTGAACATGACCCCTGGTGTTTCCACGACCTCACCAGGAATGTTCTGTGGGTATAAAAGTCTTGTATTGTATAGCCTCTTGACTATATCAGCACAATCTGCAGGCACAATCTTCAACATAATTTTAAGATTTGATTTATGGATTGTGTAAGAAAATTGAGTCCTACTGCTGACACACAGATAGGTAGAAGCAACCTTCAGCAGGAAGCATGTGCATTTTTCTCCTGCTTCCAATGTCCACTCAAATGGAACCAACCCCCTCCATGGGCTAATAAACCCCTCCTCCTGACCCCTCACTCTCCTCCTGCACTGTGAAACACACACTCAGAACCAAGAGAGGCCCAGAATGATATACTCCAGCAGCCCTTCCCTTTGACAGTCAATAGGGTCTCAGTAGGTGTAACAGTGGCATTTTCCTCGCTCTGTCTGGACTTTTTCCTTCTGACTTTAAGGAGGACAAGAACCTCTCAGATCTGCAGAGACAGAGTGGTAAATGGAAATGGAATGTTTTCAAGTGAAGTAGAGTGCAAGCTAAAGTCCAATTTCATTATTTATTCACTGTGAGATTTGGACACCTTACAATCTTCCCACACCTCTGGTCCTTCGCTTACAAACTAGGAAAAAAGTTTGCTTTCTGGCCAGGTTATTGTGAGAAGCAGAAATTACATATGTCAAGAGCTGGACATGCCACAGTTGCTCAGTTAGTAACAGCAATCATTATAGCTGCAGCCGAGCGTCCGCAAAAGCTGTATTCTCCTGAGGAAAGAAAGCGGTTTTGACTATGGTGAAAGTCTGAGTCTGCATTTTTATATTCTGCTTCAGAAACTTTTCTTCATCCTCTTCTCTCCTATCCAAACCTACTAAACCCACCCCATGTACTCAATACCATTGTCATTTCTCCCTCTGTGATCCCTTGAGTCTAGGAAAGTTGATAACCGCACAGCTCTGATTTTAACCCAGGAAAAGCTGACTTAGAAAGTTTGGCATTTCCATTCTGCCTGGGGTAACTTGAGCCTTAATTTTTGCTTTCCTGGGCCAAGAAAGAGCAAACCACTAAAAGATCACATGTTTCTTTTTTCTTTTAATGAAGCCAAGGACAATAATAGGAAAGATTTTCTTGAAAGAGAAGAAAGCCAAATAAACAACCATATCCTACAGGCAGCTGCTCTCCTCAGAGAGTTCAGGAAGCTCTTTTTTTGTTTTTCTTTTTTTTTTCTTTTTTTTTAGGTTGTCTGTTTTTTGAGACAGGGTCTCACTTTAATTGAAGCTGGGTTTGAACTCACTATGTAGTCCCAGGGTAGCCTCAGACTCCCAGCCATCCTGAGCCTCCCAAGTGCTGGGATTACAAGCATGCACCATCATGCCAGGCTGAGGAGAGCTCCTGTTTATCTTAAACTTAGAGCTCCTATTTATCTTAATCAAAAATTGTCCTTTTTTTATTTTTATTTTTTTATTTAAGAGGAAAAAAGACACAGAAAAGAAAGACAAAAAGCAAAAAAGACAAACAAATGACAACAACAAATCCACAACAGTGACATTACAGGTTTACAAAACAAAATGACAGGAATTTGACAATGGTCACAATATTGCATATTGTTACCTTCAAAAGGGTTGTTTAGATTAACAGTTATAGACATGTAAAATTGATCTAATCATATGAGTATTAACTGTTACTTTGCAATAACTAATACATTTAGTAGTATAGTCATTTTAGTTATCTTACATATACATATGTGCAAATTTATGTCTTTTTCCTTTGCCCTTCCTTCTTTCCTCCTTTCCCCTTTTCCAATTACTTTTGCTCCTTGAGCAGTTTCTTACCCTTACACAGTATTTATTGTACATTTTGGATCCTATATACTTTTTCAGTTTCTTGCACTAGGAAGACAGTACAGTATTTACACATGTGAGGTTGATTTATTTCACTTGTGAGTATGGTCTCAAGTCGTGTCCATTTACTTATAAGAGTCTCAATGTAATCTTTCTTGATAGCTGAGTAGTACTCCATTGTATAAAAATACCACATCTTTTTTATCCATTCCTTGATTGATGGGCACTTGGGTTGTTTCTAAGATTTGGCTATTACAAATTGGGTTGCTATAAACATGGGTGCACAAATATCACTGTGATATGATGTTTTCAATTCTTCTGGGATGATGCCCAGGAGCGGGATAGCTGGGTCATATGGGATCTCTAATTCTAGCTTCTTGATTTCCACAGTGGTTGCACCAGTCTATCTTCCTACCAACAGTAGAGAAGAGTTCCTTTTGCCCCACATCCCCTCCAGCATTTGTTGTTGGTTGATTTTTTAATCTTGGCCACTCTTTCTGGAGTGAGATACAATCTCAGTGTTGTTTTAATTTGCATTTCCCGAATGACCATTGATGTTGAACATTTTTTCATATATTTATTTGCCATTTGTATTTATTCCTCCGAGAAGTGTGTATTCACCTCAGATGCCCATTTTGGGATTGGGTCCTTGAATTTTAGGGGCCTGATTTCTTTTAATTCTTTGTATGTTTTAGATAGAAGTCCTTTGTCTGAGGGACAATTAGCTAAGATATTTTCCCAATTCATGGGTTTTCTTTTCACTCTGTTGAAGATTTCCTTTGACATGCAAAAACTTTTTAATAAGACGAGATCCCAGTTGTTGATTCTGGGAAGTATTTCCCATACATTTTGATTTTTGTTCATGAACTCTCTGCCTATTCCTGTGTCATCAAGATTTTTACCTATTTTGTCTTCCAGCAAATTTAGTGTCTCTGTTTTAATATTCAGGTCTTTGATCCGTTTTGATTTTATTTTAGTGCATGGTGATAAATATGGATCTAGTTTCAGTTTATTGCACATGGAAAGCCAGTTTTTCCAGCACCATTTGTTAAAGAGGCTATCTTTCTTCCAATGTATATGTTTGGCCCCTTTGTCAAAGATGAGGTGGCTGAGTGTGTTTGTAGTTGTGGCTGTATCTTCTAATCTATTCCACTGATCTTCAGGTCTGTTTTTATTCCAGTACCATGCTGATTTTATCACAGTAGCTTTGTAATATAGTTTCAGGTCAGGGATTGTGATGCCTCCTGCCTTACCTTTGTTGCCCAGAGTTGCCTTTGCTATTCTAGGTCTCTTCTGGTTCCAGATGAATTTCAGGGATGATTTCTCTAGCTCTGTGAAGTATGCAAGTGGTATTTTGATTGGTATTGCATTAAATCTGTATAACAATTTTGGGTCCCTTTTTTTAAATTTATAATCTCCAACTATGCATTTGAAAGCATGGAAGCAGATAAATTTAGGCAAAATACAATGTTATTCTGTAATTTTTTCATCAAAACTCTCTAGCCCTGGAATTGGTTTTTCTAACCATATGAATACAAAAGGACAGATAAAGCATTCAAAACAGATATCAGTAAAAATGCCTCAAATATTGGAATTAATAAATGGCAGCGTAAACCAGGCATGGTGGCACACACTTGTGATCCCAGCACTTGGGAGACTGAGGCAAGAGGATCTCTGAGAGTTTGAGGCCAGCCTAGGGTACATAGTGAGTTATACTAGATTATATACAGTGAGACTTTACCTGAAAAAAACAAAAAACAAAAGTAATAATAATAATAATAATAATAATAATAATAATAACAAATAAATGACAGCCTACAGGCAGAATTCCAGGAATCTGATCTACAGTAGTTACTGTTTAATTTAGACTTAGTTATCAGTTTTTTACCTAATGATTACGTGAAATCTTGAAATGTGATGTGTGTTTCTTCTAAAAGTTAAAATACATATTCTAAAATTAAGCTTACATAGAATCTTATAACACAAGTTATTTCTCTTTTAAAAGAAATCCATGAGAAATGTAAATTTACAAAACTGGTTAGTCAGAGTCTGTAGTTTTTGACACACTGAGCATAAAGTATTTAAATTATGTTCCTGAGCTTCTGTTGCCCACAGAAGAATCCACATGGTCCCCCAATACGCTGTATCAAGGGGCCCTTTCCTGCCCTATGGAAGTTACTCTTCCTGCCAGTAGATGCAATGAAACACCCTCCCAAACTTGGGCCAGGGTGAGACCCAGGGCAAGGGAAGGCCTGGCTGAGAGAGGAAGGAGCCTTTCCAGATGGACACACTGCATGGCAGATGCTTCTAGAGAGCTTTTTTGGAAAGAATCTAACTCTGGCAATTAAAGTTAGGAAAGACTTACATGAAGCATGAACTCTAAGACAAAGAATAAAAACCACCTACAAAAGAGCAGTTTCCTAGCACAGATCAACACAGATGAGGCCACAGGGAGCTGGACAAATCACATGGATAGGCACACATTCTCTCTCTCTCGCTTGCTCTCTCTGTCTCTGTCTCTATCTCTGTCTCTCTCACTGAGCATACAGTCTCTTAGCCCTACCTTACCAAATCAAGCTTCATAGGAGCCTTTCACTTTTAGGGGCAGAAGAAGCAGTCCTAGGGATTGAACCCCAAGCCTTTGCACTGAGCCACACACACACACACACACACACACACACACACCCCAGCTCATTTTTTATTCTGAGCCAAGTTCTCACTATGTTGGCCATGCTAGGCTTAAATTTGCAATCCCCCTGCTTCAGCCTCCCAGAGGGCTGGAATTACACAGGCTCCCAGCTTCACTGATACTTTCAAAAAATCAATTGAAGAACTGAGACCACAAGCATAAGAGGGAGTTCAGTGATCAACTGTTGTGAACTTTCTGGGTTTCCTGTTCAATCTTCTTATCAACTTTCCCTAAGTTCAGGAAGAATATTGTCAAGGAGTCAGTCTTTTATTAACTCCAGTAATGGTGGTATTAATGACTCATTCAAGGCAAACTGCAGGGCTGCCTACACTCTAAACTCATCTTCACCTATCAAGGCCTCTCTGCTCTGTTCCTAAGTGATGCTGCTCAGTGCCTGCTAAAAAGTC
The DNA here is from genome assembly GCA_004363535.1 of Dasyprocta punctata. Lineage (NCBI taxonomy): Eukaryota > Metazoa > Chordata > Mammalia > Rodentia > Dasyproctidae > Dasyprocta > Dasyprocta punctata. Next base: position 119,908 of record RJWM01002679.1, read on the forward strand.
ATGCTCAAAACAGAGTGTGGGCTAAGTGTAAGGCTGGTAATCATGAATGAGAAAAACAATGTATACAAATTATTAATTCCATGTAAAGCCTCCTTATAGGAAATACGAATTCTCTTACCTAGTATTAATGGAATGAAACAAATAATGTTATTAATAATAGCTCACAATCTTTGAAACTCTATTATGTACAAGGCACTGTGCTTTGTAATTGGTAAACATTGCCATCATTAATCTTTTCTGGATCACTTTGAGATAAGTACTATCATCTCCACTTTGCAATTAGAAGACTGATCTCAGAGAAGTTAAGTGATTTCCCCATAGTCACACAGCTGATGAGAGGCAGAGTTGGGATCTGACCCCAAGGAGTCTAAACCTAGAACTGGAGGTCTTAAACATATAGAACCATACATGTTCTTTAGACTCTTATATACAACTTATTTTAACAAAACAGTAGCATCTGTCATATTAAATTACTGTCATTTAATCTGAGTTAAATTTGTTTGGTCATTTTTTAAATATAACTTGTAAAATTATCTTGGTTTTATAATTGTATTAAATCTATCACTATAAGAAATTTGTATCTAGTTTCAGATTTGTTCATATTTACATGACAAAAGAAATGTAAGTCAATATTGTATATCTACAAGAAATTTTTCCTTTAAAAAGCTCTCTACTTTACTTAAGTATTTTTTTATTTTTTAAATTTTATTTTAAAGAGAATAAAACCAAATAAAATGAAACAGGATAAAGCCAATCAAAACAAAATAATGAGAGCAATACAGGACTTCAAAACAAGGTAATAGGAAATCAACAATGGCTACCATAATGCCTCTAGATGTTATCTTCAAAATAGCTGCCATACCATCAGGCAGAATCTAACAAAACGAAGCAGAATAAAACCAATCAAAACAAAACAATGACAGTGATACAGAACTTCAAAACCAAACAATAGGAAATCAACAATGGCTACCATAATATATATTATCTTCAAAATAGCTGCCCATACCATCAGAAATAATAAAATCTAACAAAACAAAACAGTAAAACCAAACCAACCAAAACAGTGAAAATGATACAGGACTTTAAAACAAGGTAATAGGAAATTAACAATAGCTGCCAGCTTCCCTTTTTAGACATTTCTTCCCCTTTCACCTTCATAATATCTATTGTACATTTTGGATCCCACTAACTCCTTCAGTTTTTTATACTAGGGAGACAACATGATGCTCACCCATGTGAATCCAAACCACTTCACTCATGAGCATCATCTCAAGCTGCATCCATTTAGCAACAAGAGACTCAGGGTTATCCTTTTTTATAGCTGAGTAACTTTCCATTAAATAAAAATACTGTATCTTTCCTATCCATTCAGCGGTTGATGGGCAAATTACCCCTGCTTTTTTTCTGGGTCCCCGTCACATGGAGCACTGTCTTGTCTCCTCTGACCTTCTTCAGTCCATGAACTTTCTTTTGAATCAAATTTGTTTCTTGTATATAGCATATTGGTGGATCCTGTCTCCTGATCCACTATGCCCAATGTTTCTTTTTATTGGTGCCTTGAGGACATCTACATTAATGATTATGATTGACATACACTGGCTCATCTCTGCCATGCTATTCTCTTGCCATTGGTTCCCCACTCTTCCCCTGCATTCAGTTGCCTGCCCTGCTTGGTGATCCCCCTCTGCTACTGTTCCTGGAACCATGGTCATCTTTATCACTCTCTAGAATATCCATCAGCACTCTCAGTAGGGTTGGTTTGGTGGTCATGAATTCCTTCAGTTGTTCTTTATCATAAAAGTATCTTATTTCACCATTAATTTTGAAAAATAGTTTTACAGGGTACTTCAATCTGAGTTGGAAGTTGTTTTTTTTTTTTTTTCATGACTTGAAACACTTCACTTTAAGCTCTCCTTGACTTGATGGTTTGTGTTGAGAAGTCTGCCATAATTCTGATCAGTTTTCCTTTATAGGTGATCTGTTTATTTTCTCTAACAGCCTTTAATAGTCTATTTTGTGCTGAATTTCTGGGATCTTGATTATTATATGTATGGGTGTAGATTTATTTTGGCTGTGGCTATTTGGAGTTCTATATGCCTTGCTTATCTGCATGCCAGATCCTTTTCCCATGATTGGGAAGTTTTCTGCTACTACTTCCATGAATAGTCCTTTTATGTCATTTGCGTTGACCTCTGCTTTTTCACTGACACCTATTACTCTTAAATTATTTTTCTTTGCATCATCCTGCAACCATTGAATCGCTATTTCCTGGTTCTTTGTTATTTCTGAGATCTTTCATGATTGCTAGCAGCAATCCTGTTTTCAAGATCTGAAAGTCTATCTTCAGTTTCTTTCAAGCAGTTTTGCCAGCTTTCAGTGGAGTTTTTAATTTCCTGGATATCTCTTTGAATCTGTTTCATGTTTTGTAGTTCTTTCCTGAATTGTTCATTCAAGGTTTCCATCATTTTCCAGTGCTCCTCTTTTTTTTTTTTTTTTTTTTTTTTTTGTGGCACCAGGGATTGAACTCACAGCCTCACGCCTACTAGACAGGCACTTAAGCCACTGAGCCAAACTCCCAGCCCTAGTTTTTTGAGGCAGGGTTGCACTATGTAGCTCAGGCTGGCCTTGCGCTCACATTGTAGCCCAAGCCAGCCTTAAACGCACAGTGCTCCTCCTGCCTCAGCATCCCGAGTGCTGGGATTAAAGGCATGTGCTACCATGCTCAGCTTCCTCTTTTTTTTTTTTTTATCTACGTCTTCTTTAGATATGCTCAGCATTTCTTTCATTATGTTTGTCATTTGTTCCTTTACCTGAGATATTATTTCTGATCTGATTACTTTTATAGCCTCATAAAGCTGTTTCTATACTTCAGTTGCTCTTTTCAGAAATTTCAGGTGTGTGACTTCCAATTTATTCTGTTTTTATGTCTCTTAGACCTATTAAGTGTGGGCTGGAGGTCCGAGATTACCTTTTATTCTTTTGTCTTGACATTTTCCTGGGTTCCTCCCAATGAGCCAGTTGTGGGGTATCAGGTGCTTCCCATGTTGACTGCCCATCCACTGTGTAGGGGAATGGGTCAGGCACCTAGGTTTTTCCTATTCTAGGTTCCCAGGGAGGTGATGGGGACAGGACTCCAGACATGCACAGCTGCCCTGATGGAGGCAGGTACACAGGAGCTTGGTTGGTTGGTTCTCCCCACCAGCCCTGGCTACCAGTCCCTGATAGCAGCTGGAGGGCTCACAGGGGCATCTATGCTCTGTTTTTTTTCTTTTGGTGTTTACAGTTCTGTGATAATGTCTGTGTTGCATCCCAGAGATATGCTGGGTGTGGCCCTGATCTTGGCCTCTTGACGTGGGGGCTGAGATTGGTCTTCTAGTAGTGGAGTTCTCCAGAGTCCAACTGCTGTCTCCTTGCTGCTGCTTCAGATGCTTCCATGTTACTGGCCTTACTGATTACTTCACCCTCCAGAGATGTGTGTGCTGTGCACCAGCCTGTTGTCCTGGGCCTTGGAGTTCCCATCGGTCTCACACTCTTCCAGTTGGCCCACCCTCTGGAAGGCAATGGATGAGGCCTGGATCACAAACTCACTCTTCTCCAGCTGGCCCACCCTCCAGGATGTAATGGGCACAGAGTGCAGATTCATTCTCCCCCAGCCAGCCCACCCTCTGGGTTTAATGGAGGAGTTCAGAGCATGGACTCAGTCTCCTCCAGCTGGCTGGCCACCAGGATGTCTACTTCACTTAGGTTTTACAAAAGCTAATGTAAAATTAAAACCTCTCATATAATGTAACCTTGTCCTCTGTGCAATACCGTATTTTGAGCACTAAAAAATATTTTACCTATAGCTGACAAGTTTTCTGATTTCTCATTTTCATTTCCATAGAGCCTTTTCTCTTGAGAATTTAGGATACTGTATGGGAACATTTCAACAAATTAATAGGTTTCATGACAATATCAACATCCTCAGGATTGAGAGGAGTTATTAAAACCCTACTTTAATAGCATGACGATGAAATAGCATAACTTTTCACTGTATCTTCTCTCTCAAAATTGCAAAATGATTTCAGATACATCACTAATCACATCCTGAGGAAGTAGGTAGTAGAAGATATCATTGCCATAGCCTCAGAGAAAATCACAGAAAAGTGATTAAAAACTATAGAGTATGTTTTTAAAAATATTTAAAATTTATTATGGTGTCTTGGTTACTTTTAATTTTCTCTCATTACTGGGACAAAATACCTGACACCCAAAATGAAGGAAGGAAAGGTTTACCTATCTTACAGTTTTTGGAGGTTTCAGTCCATAATCAGCTGGCTGCAAGGCAGGATTGCATGACACTGGGACAACAATTCAAGCCAGCAGCCAGAGCAAGCCTCTTTTCCTCCTTTTTATTGTACACAGGCCACCAACTCCCCCACCCAGGGTGGGTGTAACATTCACAAAATCTCTGTGCCCTGTGCCCTCCTTTTGCACAGGATGAGGATATTTACAAAGTAAGAACCCTGGCTCCCTGCTGAGTCTCTTAGTTAAACTTCTAAACTTCTCAAGTTGACACAATGTATCAACCATAACCTATGGTAAAAGACACATTACCATTAATCCCTCTCAAAAGATCACCCTTCACCTCAAACACTCTTTCCTGTTGTTCTTGCTACTTTCTGAAGCAGTTCTTGTTGTGGTTGATACATTGTGTTAACTTGAGAAGTTTAGAAGTTTAACTAAGGACTCATCAGGGAGCCAGGGTTCTTTGTGAACATTCTTATCCTGTGCAAGAGGGGGGCACACCTCCACCCCACTACCCCCCACCCCCACTGCACCCCCACCCCATCCCACTCCCACC